>JACDOX010000063.1:3548839-3640016 GCA_014549065.1 Cardinalis cardinalis
CTCCTCAAGTAACCTACCTGAGCTTTACTATCACTCTGAGTGTGAGCCAACACCAACTAAGGAGATGCAGGAGTCAGCAGAAAACAGCAAAACCTCATGAAGACTAATTCCTGCCCAGAAGAGGAGGAAGAATAAAAGAAGATGAATTTGCTCTATGTTTCCTGGTGATAAGCAAACACATGTCAAGTGAGAAAAGAAGTTTGAAAGGCTCTGGAATACAATCTGGCTCTCTGTATAAAAACAGTTTCAGAGTGGAGTGGGTTTTGTTTAGATTCAGTTTCTGCAGTTAATTTTTTGAATCTTGGATTCTCAAAAAGTTGCATTTTCTCATAATCTCATTTCCTATACATATCTACCTTCTGTGTAGGAAATCCATTCTCACATGGCAGGGCACATCCTTCTGCCTACATTAGGAGCTCCTGTAAGTCAATAATGTGTCTTTCTGAAAATGGATTCTTTCTGGTTTCTTTCTTTCTGGCATGGGTCAGGACTCTTTTGATGTTACACAAATAGCAGTTTTATACTTCTGGTGATTATAATTCTCTCACACTGAGTTTAGGAGTTTGTGACTCTCATGCAGTCTGTCCACTCTCTATATTTAGACTCATAAAAGTAATATTCTTGTCTCAGGAAATATCACATTCAGATCTGTCCTTTCATCCTCTGAGAATTTCACCACACTTYAATCATACAAAAAAAGACAGGCTTGGTTTTCCCCTATATTTAGTCATGGGACAATATCATAGTCTGAGCTATCTTTTTTTTCCTAAAAATTACAGCTTTCAGTAAGTGACCCAGCTGCTTTGCCCCAATCCCACTGGAAATTCTGCTGCTGCTTTTAGTACAGGAAGAACAGTTCAACTTGTTACATCTAAATTTGATCAAACATGAATTATCTTTAGGATACCACAGTGATACCACAGTGATATTAACTCTATGCTGTTGTCTTTTTTTTCCACCACTGGTCAGTAGTTTGATGTAAAGAAAGACAAAAATTATTATTATGACTTTTGAAAAATGTCTTTCTAAGGTACCGAATTTTAGAGCCTTCATGACATATTGATATTTATCTAATGCAACTGAGCATTCTTGCTATCAGCTGAGATGGAACATCAATAATAAGTAGCATTATTTTGCAGTGATGAGATTGTATTTTCATTCTGGAGAAGAGTGCAGCATTACTCTCCACTAATTGCTTCCTGGGGTGCATAAACACTTGCTGGAAGCTTCAATCAGAACCTAATAGAGTATCAGCTAGGGTTAAATGAGAGTACAGATAATTAAGTGCAACATTTATTTTCCTGGTTTTAAGTACCAGTTTATTTGGTGATTTCATGTTTTTTCACCAGACTGGCTGCTCAGCATAGGAGAAAGCATGGAATATACTCTCTAAACACAGGTRCAAAAAGGTAATCACAGGAAGTGAAAGGCAGAGCTCTCAGCTATAATATAGCTTGAGACAGCTATAGATCATGCCTGGAAGAGAAAACTTATCTTACAAAAAGAGAGGAGGAAGATGATCAAGGAAAAGAGATATTTAACTTGAAAGATACTCATTAGAATCAGATATAGGATAATATCCAAGGCATGGATTACAAAAGCTACGTGCAAAAGAGAGAGATGTGTTATATGAGGGTTCTTTCTTAGCCAAATGAGAAGGTTATTTGTGGATAACTTTTATGCATAGTGTATGCACATAACCTATTTTTTACACATGCACACAGCTGGAAAAGTACCTGAAGTAAAATGAGCATGAGCTTTCTGCTCATCATGTACTTCATGTGACTCAGGTGGTTCTTCCAAATCTAACTTTTAATGGGAAGAGTACGTGCTGGAAACTCAAGTTTGTACTCAAATAAAGTCTTCTATAATTTGGAAGGCTTGGCAGAAGTCACTGAATATTCACAAATTGCAAATCTCCATGTCCAGAAAGGACAATACCCTCATTTCCTGTTTACGCCTCTGTAGACCAAGATTACTAATTTAAATGGATGAGAGCTCACAAGAGAAAAGGSAAGGCTGGATATTGAAGGTGAAATATTGAAAAGGTTTCTGGGAAAGCTGAAAGTGGAACATAAAAAGATACAACATGAAAACCTTATCTCTACAAAAACCAAACTCAAGCACAATTTCCAATGCAGTCTCAGTGTGTCTGGCCCCAGTTGTGATCTTTTCAATCCAAAAGGGTAGCAATCCCTTTGCACATCTGGGACCATACCCAGAGAGATGTATTTGAATGGTTTCATACACAAAGGTAAACCTGCATTTTTATTTGATGCACTTGCCAAGAACATTTGGATTTGCTATGTCTATACTAAGAAAAAAAGATTTCCCACACCTGTAGTAAATGAACAATCACAAAACGTGTTTGAAGGAATTGTTAAGTGCCTAAGCAGTTGGYAGCAAGGAAAAATCACAAAGAAAATAAACACATTTAAGCTGAGAACTCTGAACACAGCAGTAGGGAAACAAGAATTATTAGACTACTTTGGAAACAGTGAGCTGCATTCATCTGGTATTTTATTCTGAGTTTAATCTGAAATATGAACACACACACRCACACAAAAAGTTGCAATAAAAATGAGCAAAAAATGGACCGGTAATTGCTCGGCCATACCTCACCTATTAAGACCTGATTTTTAGCAGATCTGCATCTGAAGTGTGTTAAATGGGGTAACAGAGAGCAAACTCACCACCTCTACCAGTGTGACACAATCTTGAGCCTCCCTCTTTCACACAGCTTGTTGGCATGAAAAGAAGCTCCATGTTTGTGGCAGGTTTGCTTAAGACTGGATAATGGTATCACAGATAYCAGAGATAAGAGAAGGGGAGGATTGGTAGCCAGAATTTTTTTGTCAACACTTTGTTGACCTAGGAAATACAACAAAAAAAAAAAAGCTCTGAGAAATTGTTCTCCAACACCATTTCATGGAGTTAAGCATTAAATGTAGCATTACTGGGGTTGTGTTTATCCTTTGGACCAGAGTGACGGCAGAGAGGAGTTTGCTACAGCTCCAAATAAGGATTCAATAATTGTATCACAGGCCATTAGACATCTTGGTCCAATCCTGCTTGCTTAGCCAACACAGGAACTCTCACACCAGGAGAAATTATCTTGGAAGAAGTTCTGTCAGCTCTACTATCTCATTGTTACTCTCTGTTTGGTAAGTAACAATACCTGTCAAGTAAGCGTTAGATGAGAAAATAGGGCAGAAACTGGATGAGTAGGCAAATGCAAAATAAAGTGTGGTTTTCCAGCAAAGTGGAATTACAGAGAGGGCATCTCAGAGAATAGCAGCAGCAGTCAAGTGTTTTGCAAGTATGTTTGAGACCCCACTATCAACTTTAATTACAGTACTTCAAAACACTGTATAATGCATTTGACTGTTCAGAAGTAGGCAGACATTAGTAAGATGTGTTTTTCTAGAATATTGCAAATAAAAGTGAGGAATAAACCCCCTAATCCTTAGAAATATTTTGATGTCTCTGTCTCCATGTCCTTATAGGTCCAAATATAACAAAGTAGGACAATTTAAATCCTAAATGCTTAACCACAAATCAGTTTTATTGGAACATTCCTGTCTTCCTATGAAATTATTTGGTAAAAAAATCTCAATTAAAATGCAGATCCTTGAACTGTAATTATAAAAATTTCTTTCAATATTTTCCCCTTGCTGTCATGTAGGAGGCTGTAAACTAATATTTATAAAACATACTGTTCCTGTAATTAAAGAGATCACAGTGTTGGTAGTGAGAGGGCTGAATGGGTTTACATCTAAGTGTTCCTCTCAGAGCCCTTGTTAATTTAGGAGGTTAAGCTGTTCATAATTTTTTCCCAAGTTTTTGAGCAARTCTTTAAGTGCTAGGAAATAAGAGGAAAGGCTCTTTCTTTCCCCTAAGCCTAAAATGCTGTAAATGCCAAAGTTTTAATTAGTTCAGTTAACAATTAATATGAATTATAATAACCATTAATATTTACAGTCAAGGGTTTAAGTGAATCCTTTATGTGCTTCATGTTTGGTGTGAAACTTTGGTTCTTTTAACTCTGCCCAAAATCTGACAATTTATTTTGTTGCCTAAGCAATGAAAAGCTGCCTAAGGAAACCTCCCCGTTTTTGTGCCCAACTAGAGAGCTTTGATTTTGAACTTTGGTCTTGAATAAAGACAGAAGATTTTTGCAATGAAAAATGGTCACCTCTTGTTTACCACTGCACAGGGCACAAAGGATCAGTTAGACTGAGTTGGAGATGTTCCAAACCCATATTTTTTCCTACAGAATGAAGGTGAAAATTATAGGGTTTCTTGCATGTTGTGTAACAATCTTTAAATGCCGTACAAATGTGCTCAAGAGCTGTATTGGCTACTTGAATGCAGTAAGTTAAACTAAACATCTCATCAGCCTCTCAGACTAAATGTCCCATTCCCAGGCTGCCTTGCCTTTGAAATCTGCATGAGAAAATATCCCTAAGCAGGAGAGCCAATGACTATAAAATATGTGGGAGAACACCACCCACGACAAAAATGCCAACTTAAAGTACCCACATAGACTTGAGAAACCTTGTTGTGTGCTATGAAGATAAGGAAGATTGCCTGAAAATCCTCAGCATACATCCACATACTGCATGGAGAGGGTGCCAAGGGTTTGCCCTGCTTCTGTGTAGAATGCAAGCTGAGGCTAGAAACTTGCAGATAAACTGTGTGAGTCACTTCCCAAAGCTGAGARCTCAACCTGGTGGCATTTTAACTTTAGATAAGAAGAAGATATTTTTCTGTCTTCCATCCCTTTGCTGAGCTTTCCACAGAAATGGGAGCTGGGCATGTGGGTCACAGCCAGACTGCAGAGCCCCAGTCCCTCACTTGTCAAATAGCCACAGCCCAACTGCTAACCTTCCTTTTCTGTATCACATTCACCCCAGCCTGACAGAGCTGAGCTACAGCTGCAGCAATGTGCTATGCAAATCAAATGAGAAATTGCTTTAATATTCCGTTTTCATGGGCTCTTTTAAGTACTGAGGTCTCAATTTCCCAGTTTTAGGAAATGTGCTGCTTGGGTTTTTGTTTTTCAGGCTCAGTGTTATATGTTGTCCACAAGTGAAAAAACAACTGGTCTTTTCTTCTTTGTCCGCCTTTTCCTCAGTGTGACACGAGAAAGAAAAATTAAGAAAAATCAACATTTTGACTGACTTATTTGAGGCTTGTTCTTTACTGCCTGCAACAAACAATGTTGAAATGAGTTCATTTTAGTTCATTCCCATTTTAGGGGTATTATGAGCTGTAGAACCATCTCTCCTCTTAAAATGGAGCACACTCTCTGGATCTGGGAAAGACACCGCAAACACCACTTCACTTAATGTGTCCATTTTATTTTGTATTTATATTACTTAATAAGAACCAGTGGGGAAATTTTGACTTGAATAAATTATTGACAGAAATTTTAGCAGGAGGGGAGTCAAGTGTTTTCCAATATGACAAAAAACTTGTTTTACATTCAGAAAAGAAGCTATTGAGGCTTGTGGCTGTTCAACTAAGAATATTTCAGTTTATCCAGTTCATCAAGAAGCATTAAGCACATATCATGTTTGATAAAACATCGTGCTGTTCCTCATACTACAGCACAGACTTGAGAAAAGTGGGTTTAAGGTCTGATTTTTTTCCCCATGGCGGTGCATTTCCTAGAAGTGTAATTCTTCCAGGCTAAGGTTATACAGTACTTTTGCTTCTACAGCAAAAATGATAGAAAATATTCTACATCTGCCTGTTTCTGTCCTCCACCTCCATTCACTCAGAGATCACACTCTAACCTTGGTCATTGGACTGGGTAAGACTTTGTACTGGAGCTCTGTTCTTAATCTGATTTACACTGTGGCCCCCAAAATCTTCCCAAACACACAGGTATGGAAAGAGCAGATGAGTGCCAGAACATCTCAGTCTGGCTTTAGTCCTAAGTGCAGCACACCCTCAGGCTGTTCCTGTGCAATGCCCCTGCAGCCATCCATCTAGCTTCTAATTCACAAACACAAGCTCTGGGGTGGGATTGTAGGAGATGCATCCCATGGGAAGGATGCTCTGTTTGGATGGAGATGCTGAATGATGAAAAATTCAAAGGTTTTTTTTTCCTTTTTTTTAAATTCACACTGATGAGGAAAATGTACTGTGATAAGTTACTCCAAAGTATTATGTGATTTCAAAGGAATCATCCTTTGAGAATTTTAATTGGAACAGCTGAAACATTCCTGAATTGAATGACTTTCGAGCATCTCTATCTCAAAGCTATTCTGATTTTACCACTTTCACCAACTGACAAAATATCTATACTTTTCTATGAGATAAGAAACCTTTGGATGCTTATTTCAATATCATCAGATGATTTTGTATTTTTTTTAAAGTTAGATAAATACTCAAGGAGTATAACAATATAAGCTGCAACTGAAATAATTTAAAGCAATTTATCATATTCAGGGGTTGGACTCAACACTTCAGTTCTGTTTTGATTAATTAGACCTTTCCAACCTTTTAGGGGGTATAGAAAGATCTATAGCAAGCAAAGACATTAAAAAATAATCTCAGATTTCATAAAAGTTAATTGTTTTCAAAATGTTCGTCACAGAAAAATATATTTAACGTGAGGTGTTATCAGTTTGAAAAATGTCACTCCAAGAAGCATCAAACAAAAGATTTAAATCTCACTTTGCTTTTCTTAGCAGTTCAGCAAAATAAACAGGTTTGGAAAATGAATTTGGTCAAGTCAAAAGTATGAATTTTTTGGGGTGTAAAATAATTTCGTTTTTTTTTTTTTCCCTTTTCTACTCCAGCTACTATTTGGCCATCAGTGCACATGGCTGATGCATCCAATCCCAAGCACAGATGTTGATGATCCACCAGCAAAAATGAAAGATAGAAATGGAAAACACTTCTATACTCAGGGATGCTTGATAATTGTCCCTAGTTCATAATATGGCAAGACATTAATCTTACATTGGCAGAGGAATAAGTTTAGATTCCTGCTGGGGATGTCGAAAGGATTATAGTTCTAGTCCTTCCTTTCTTCACTATCTTGGTATAGAGGAGGAGTAAGCTTGACTATAAATCATCTTTTGCATACATAAGCTTAGAAAACTCATCAGGTTTTGACATGATGTGTCCCTAGACGTTAAAAGAAAATTTCAGAGAGAACTGACTATATTGCCATTAGGAAAACTAATTACCTAAAGCACAATCTAATTAAGATAGGGCATTTAGGGGACAGGATCCCAAAGCTAGGATTGCTTAGGGACTGTTAGTAAAACACTGAAAAGGGAGCTTCTGTGAAGCACCATATCTCCTCTATACCCCACATTAAACCAGTGCCATTTTCTAACAATACTCCTGAGAAATCTCTTCTCTGCTTGAGGTTTTATGTGCTATGCAATTTCATTGTATAACATAATGGCTCTAAAATATGTGTATTAAGCATAATGTAGGGGTTTCCATTTCTACATCCTGAGGACCTATGTCCTTCTATTAAAGGTAATATAAGCCAGACATGAGCATGGATATAATACAAATAGTCTGTACAAAGTCAGTCTGGAACAAGTAAATAATGATACTTTGCAATTACTCTTTAATGGTCTTCACAGAACCAGCTCAGACTTGGAAAAAATAAGAAATGAGCTGTTTTGCACACTTAACTTGCAACACTTTATAAAAAGCTTGAACATTCAGCTTTCCTAAAACCTACTGCTCTCTGCGGTCTACTGCTAGATACCCAAGTCAACAAAAATCTCACTCTTTATAAATAACCATACATCAAAATTGCACTTGACATAAATTGAAAGAAGCAAGCAATTAAATCCCTCAATATTAATTTTTTTTCACTTGGGTTTTTGTGAGAAAAAGGTGAGAAGACTTGTTCAAAATCTCAAAGAACATTTCTGGAAAGTCGACTTTTTGTCTAATTTCTATACTATGCCTTTAGCCATTGGACTGCCCCTCCTGATGGCCTCAATACATGAAAAACCACCAAGCATGCTTGTCATTAAGTTGTGGTGTCTCACTGAATAAGTGGCTCAAAAAGTTAGCAGAAATTAATATATTTAAATGATAAAGGGTAGAGGGCATGAATTCTAGCACTTGCAGGAAGATATACTTAATTAATTATTGAATAAATTATTAAGAAATTACATTTCTCTTAATCACTAAACCAAGAAATGTCCCAAAGACAGCTATTTCACTAGTCATTTACACTGTAGCTTAGACACWAAAAAAAAGAAAAAAGAAATATTGCCAGAAATGTTTAAAAATCCCATAAAACGTAAAGTGTCCATAAAGCAGTGACTGAAAAAGACATGATCAGAATATTTCTCCTGATTTTCCCAGGGTTTGGTGGTTTGATTGTATAGGTTCTTTGGGACTGATTTACTGTGTGTCTGGACTTTGAATACATTGAGCATGGGCAGATGGATATAAGAGGAACACAGTACCCATCCCTGCATCCCTGTCAAATTTTTTAATGCAAATTTTGGACAGAAAGTTTTAGAAAAGTCTTGAAGTTGGCCTATGATGTGGCAAGGTCAGTCTCTAGCCAAGAAGAGAATTACAGAGCTGTCAGCAACTCCTCTGTCGCTTTTGTATTTGTTGACAGAGGATATTGGGGTCATGTCAGAGGAACTGACTCTARTAATTAAAAAACAAAAAAAAAACCCAAACAAACCCAAGCCACCAAACAATTGGAGAGGGGAAGTTGTGGTGAGAAACTAAAGAAAGAGGGAAGAAATGTACCTGGAGACTGATTTCATTATTGAAAATAGTCTACAGATTAAAAATCTATTATGCATCAGATACTTTGATGGTAAAACTGTAATACAAATAGACTGCACATTAAATAATGGTGTAAAATAATAGAAAACCAAAAATATTTCAGGCTTATGCCATCAATGTAGAATAAGCCATAGCAGTCAAGGAGAACACTACTGATTTTTTAAAAAGTAATTGTCCAAACCTTATCCTGAGGTACTCTTCCCTAGGGTCGCACATAGTATCTTATGTAACTACTTTAATTGTCTCTCAAACTCTTACTGCCCAGAGTAAGTGCCACTCTTAAAGACTGCAGTTTGTTCTTGCATGTTAATACAATATATGCACTGGAGAAACTACAGCAAAAGAGCTCTGAATAGGCATCTGTATACTGGATATCATTAGGTTTTCTGAGGAAAAATGGAATATAAATGTTATTTAGCATGCTAACAAGATTTTGCTAAAGTTTCAAGTCTACTGAGATATGAGATTTATTATCAAGATGACCTAGCTGCTACCTAGTTTCCATGACATTTTTCTAAGTGGGCTGAACTGAAAATTTTGTGTGTAAGCAAGAGAGCTTATTTTTAGGAAATAATAAAATAAAAGCAAAGTTTTATTATAGGGTAGAGATACACATTTATTCTACTTCAAATTAACTCTTCTTAGAGTAATAGACTGTTAGGAAATGAAATACCTGCTGCCAGAACAAAGCCCCAAAATCATGGTAAGTTGGAAATTCAAATATCCACATCACTTGCCCAGAGAAGAACAATCTTAATGTGCTCCTAGTGAGAATCCCCAAATAATGCCTTTATTTTTTTCCTAGCTTATTTATTTTACTTTGTCATCTTTTCTGTCTTTGTGATACTCCGTTATGGTTTGTCTTGTGACAACTGGAAATATTATTTCTCCTATTTTCAGTCAGCTCTTTCCCAGCTTATGCCTGCMCAAGCCTTTATCTCAAATTTTATACAAGAGGAAAGATTTAACTTAGCCTGCATTGCTGATTTTCACTGCTCCCCTGGTGAATATGAAAATGATCTTACTGTGTGCTTTCTGCTATTCTATATCTGAGGGTTGGGAAAGAGCAACCTATTAATAACTGCAGCATTACATTCTTATCTACATCCACTGACTTCCCTAAAACTCTACAAAAAGGCATCTATTAGAACCTATTTCTCTCCTGTTTCCCACATATTCACAACTAATCTTGACAATTAGACCACAGATACGTTAAATGCACTCATCATCATCCAAGTATTTCTTTGCATCTTTAAAATTGTCTTMATCTGTCTTGCTTTTCTATTCTAAATTCCAGAGGGAAAAAAAATTGTTCTAACTATTTATATAGCATACAAAATAAGGTGAGCCTAAACCATACCTTGAGATCCTAGCCACTGAGTTATAAGTAATGTCCTCTGACCATGAAATCTCTTCCTACACTTAAAATAACAGCAACTGCAATAACCTCTTTTACAAAGTGCTTAAAGCATTTGAAATCTGGGCTTTCCATGTATTTCACAGCTATTCAACAGCATCCTATCTAATGAAAAAATGGTAAAAGACAAAAGCTAATAAGCATACCTGTTATAGCAACAGAGATAAAGTATATATATAAGAGATTATACCATGGGGGATTGTTGGTGACAACTTGTTGTAAACTCCTTCAGCTTGCTCCCACACTAACTCATTGATACCTCTGGGAGATACTCTTTGTGAACAGAAGTCAGCCATGAATCTTCTCTCAGTTAAAGATTTCCTGTTTTCATTTCAATACTGAAATGAAATACTGAAACACGTGTAGATTTGATTAATTCTTTATGATACTTTGCTAAATTGATCACCTGAATTGGAAATATTTTAGCAGACATAATTGGGGATGAATTTCTTCAAGGTTTTAGTGTTCATTTAAATGCCAGAAAAGATGGCAAGCTTTTCAGGTGAACTTATCGTGGTGGATACTGAATCAGCCTAGAAGCATAGCCTTTATTTATAGATGTGAATAAAAAGTTATTTTAAAAAGCTTGCTGTGAACACTTTAGAACATTTTACATTTAAGATGAGTGCATTCACAAGTTCTCAAAAACTGAGGCTCTGGTACAGTGTTGCTGCAGCTAGCCCAGACTGATACAGAATGAGTACAGGAGTAGCAGAATAGGGAAAAAGTACGAAATACACAAAGACATAAAAACTGCTCTTTCTAAATGGTTATTGTCATCCATAATAATGTTACAACATGATTACATCATCATTAAAGGATCAAACACAAGACATGAGTTTTCTTTAAAATAACTACTTACAGCAATTAGCAGAAGTGGTTAAGATTTAAAAAAAGAAGGAGGTGGAAAGTAACTTTTTAAAATCATAAAACTCTATGAGCTAAAACTCTCCTTGAATATGCTGCTGTAATAATGCACTGAAATAGTGAACCCAGGAATAGGAACTTCTAAAAATTTCTCCTTTTATGGAGAGCAAATTTGGAAGCAAAACTGTCAAAATCCTTCAGTGATTAACTTTACTTAGCTTAAGGGAAGCATAAGAGCAATTAAAGGGTCAACTTTTTACTGACATCCATCTTCACWGACAAGTATAACAACAGTGAAACACTTGATGTTTTCACTACAGCTACAATAAGAGTTTTCTCATGAAAGTTTCCTGTGGGATACAAACTTGCAGAAAGGTCAGAGAAAGACGGCATGCAAGAGAAAGAGCCACCTCTCTCACACCTGTAATAAAACTGAGGGAATGAGATTTCAGAGTAGTCCAGGCCAGAAGAATACCCGAGGTAGCTGATCTTACAGTTCCTTGGCACTATGCAAAACCATGTTGATTATCAGCCATGACTCTTCCACAGACTTGGTACTTGACAATAAGCATTGGCTTATCTAATCAAAGGCTAGAGCATGTTTTAACTATGCATATGGTGAAAAATATTGACCAATTTTCCTTAGAGAGTCCCACTTTTGACTTAAAAAATAACCATATTTCTTCAGGTAAAGATGGCAGCATGGTGGCCATGAAGACAAACCAGCCTCTAACTCAGTATGCAACCAAAAGGCCGAAAAGCTTTTGCCAAATGCTAATTGTTTTCATACCTTGAGTACTGTAAGGAAATGAGACAACTAAGAGAAGGATACATCTGAATTGACAAACCATGAATGGCTGCAAACATAAGCATTTCTTGTTTCAAGTATTTGTCATATCATTAATTTTTCTAATGAATGTATTTCTCAGAGGACATTTCAGTATTTTTTCACAAAATTCTTTGGATTTATTAAAAGAAATAAATCAGGATTAAGAACTACAACAAATCACCTGTTCAGTGGGAATTTGTTTGTTTGTTTGTTTGGGTTCTTTCTGCAATTATTATAACTAAAGCCTGTTAAAATGCATCCAGTTTCCTTATGGAAGATGGATGATAATTTCTCCTTCTTTGCAGTGTACACAGATACAAACACACACACTGATGGTGTCAGGAAACATTTCACACCTCATSTCCAGAAAGAAGATACATATCTACCAGGACATCTAGGGATAGCATTGCCCTGTTTGCATCATTCATTTCCATTTTGAAAACTTTAAGAAATTGTCCCTATGGTCTACTTCAAGTTTTAGTAACTTAAGTRAATTAAGAAAGGACCAGCATGATAGGTCAAATGGAACAAGAAGGAAACTATACATATTTGAAATTATATTAAACCAGAAATTTTATCCCTCTGTTTGCTCCTAGGCCTTTATCCCAGTTGACAAATGTTCAAACACTTGACTGTTGTTCAATGTGTAGGTTCAAAGAATTAAATAAGAGTTAATAAGAATTGTTGTACAATATTATCTGCTCTGTGATTCATGTGCTCTTTACCAAATTTCTAAGAGTGTCTGAACAATAGGGTAAGTCTCTTGCAAAAGTCCAATTTTATGAGACACAGATACACTAATATTAATTTTAAGGCTACCTTTTTAKTTTAAATAATTCAAAAGCTTTGCAGTGTACAGCTGAATTCTAATCTATACATTAATTGCATTAATGAGTACTAGATCAGAGCAGCCTATGTAAACCACACGGATTTTCAATTCTAGACCTAATTTTCTCCTTACTTCCCAGGGTTTACCACAGACCACATTTGCACATCAACCTATCCTCAGCYTCAGAGGCATCTTTCTGCATCTAACATGAGCAAGCTCTTGTTTTGCAACGGGCACTACCAGATCAGAAGCAGTTCTTCACCACTCTGTATTTAGGTTGATTTTCTTCCTTTCATAAGCAAATAAGCTGAAGACAACTACAGATAGTTGGAGCCTTGCTCCTATTATCTGTAGATTCAGTAGCAGAGATCAAGTCCAACATTTTGCTACACCTCACTACCAAAGTGCAGCAAAAAACCAGTGGTGAAATCCCCATGAATGCAGACTTGCTTTGGGTTACAGCATCCAAGGAARAAAAGGGAGAAGTATCAGAAGTTGGCTGAGTAAAGGGACATAGTCTCAGAGCTCATATTCACTCCTGAAAGTTTCTGGAGCATTTTAGTTTTCATGTTATAGCTTTTTTCAAAAAAATGTTTTTTTTTCATTCACAAAGCAAGGTAAAATGTTGTGAAAAGAAGACAGTGAGTGCTTTACATAAAATGGCCAGAAAATATATTTCTAAATTAAAACTCTTGATAGAAAAGAACAAACTCTTTTTATTATAGTTGCTGTCATTTCAGTCTTGCCAAAATATTTAAAATTCTCTGTTGGAAGGCACACTGACATAATTCGTTGTGCCCAGCTCAGTGCAACTAGCAATGCTGTGAATGCAGGTGAGCATTTGTCTGGCAACACAACTGCATATGCTCCTTTCATGTTATTTTCCACCAGCAAGAGAGGTGAAGCTTTTGCCTATTAATACTTTTAAAGTGGTAAGAACCCTTGATGAGATAAATGCAGTGTTTTTCAGGGGGAAGACCARTTTAATCTTCATGAGATTACTCTAATTGCTTGGCAGTACTTTATTAGGGCTGGATTTTGTCACTGTGAGTCAGGAAATGGATTGCTGGAATGCCAAGCACAAGATTTTGGATGCTCTGACTTTCTCATTTGAATACTTATAAAAAAMTCAACAGGTTCATTGTGTTTTCACTTTCATTTCTTTCCCCATCAATTAATCAACAGGCTGCAGAGTAGTCTGGAAATTGAAAGGACTTTTGACATTAAAGCCATTGCAAATGGCTCAGCTTCTGCTAACAAGACCCTAAAAAATCAGGGCTATTTGGACCTAGTTCTCAATTTCTTATCATTCAATCAAACTGCACAATGTTTTCCAGTTTTCATTCTGGATTCAAAGCATGCTGCTGAGGCAGAATACRTTTTCAGAAGAGGTCTGTAACTATTCAAGAAACAGCTAGCAGGGAAAACACTAGGAACAAAGGAAACCTGTATCAGAGACTCCCTCTGCTCTTCCCACTGGATGACCTGCATCAGGCTCAGTGTTGCAGAGGATTTCACCACATCTGTGCCTGCACCAAGATCAATTGGGTCTGTGTCTCTACAGCATGAACTWATACAAACTAGGAGCAGCTTTGAATCCTCTGGGAACCAGCGCTGGCGTTGACATAACTTTCTAAAACTTCTCTCTCTTACTCCTCTTCCCTGAGCCAGGGAAGGAGCAATGCAACCTCTTCCTGGGCTGCTGGTTTAATTCAGCAGTACCAAAGTTAAAGCTGGGAAGAGTAGGGGGTGCAAGACCTTCTGAATGATAAGGCTGCACCACAAAAAGGACTCATCAAATTGCACATGAGTTAGAGCTCAGAACTTTCTACATTTAACTAGGGAGAGAAAAATAAAGTGACTGAGGTCTAAAGTTAGGCTGCTACCTTGACCTGCAATAAAGCACACTTTTCTCTTTTTTTCTTTGTCCTCCATTTAAAATTGGCACAAGAAGCCAGCAGTAAAATTATTAAGGGATTACTTCCGAGTTTCTGACTTAAGAAGATTTTTTCTCAACAAATACCATGGGTGTTGGGAGAAAGTAATGGGAAAATTTTTAACAATCCATAGAAACATTAGTGAGCAAACACAGTTTGCAGATCCCTGCTGGTATTACTGGATGCTTGTGCACAAATGTGATGTTTTGTCAAGTAAGGTGCTATGTACTGCAGATTCAAGTTATCAAATAAAAATAGCAGAGATAATTTCAGCATTGGGAGCTGTGGAGGGGAGGAAAGTGGAGGTGGAAAGGAATATTTGTAGAGTGAAAAAATTCAGAATTTTGGGGGGTGAGAAAAGAGGAGGAAAGATTTATATAAAAGCTTTGCAGAAAGTGCTGGAAGAAGAAACCACATTTAATCCTGCCCTGGTCCATATGCAGCTTTGTGAGAGTCTGCCAGTCTATAGACACAATGCTGTGTGCCACACATCATCRATATAATTCTAAATGTCATGGTTTGACACTGGCACAATGCCAGTGCCCTTATGAAAATACATTCTTTCTGGTGTCTGCTGTGAGATGTGATCAGGAATAGAGCAAAGCAGGCTCTAACTTGGGAATAAAGAAGAGAAAACTTTATTAACTTACAACTATATGTAAAAAGAAACACACAGAAAGAATGAAAACTTTCTAAAAACATTCTTCTTCCTCTCACCAAGTTTCTAATACATCTATCTTTCAGATCTCTAACTTTCAGTCCATCACTACTTTTTAGATAGTCAATTTTTAGTTCATCAAGGAGTGAGGAGTCCTTCTTGTGCTATAGGCTTCCCTTGGAAACACATTTGAGACCTTGTGTGTTTCTATGTCACACGTGGCACTGCTTGGAGATCATTTGCGATTGTGACATCTTCTTTGCACTGCTTGGAGATCATTTGCGATTGTGACATCTTCTTTTTATGCTTAGTGCTCTCACTACTGTGCATGGACTAGAGCTGCTTTTAGGGTTTTCTTTTTAAGGGTGCTTTGTCCAGTTCCAAAAAGAGCAGAGTCTCTCACTTTTGGGACACCTGTCCCTCCCATATTTCACCCCCTGGGGCTGAGGGGTCTCAAGAACAGAGATCTTCTCTTCTACTGAAGATCGAGGGACAACTACCACCCTCCTCATCCCCTGTGTCTGTTCACATTTTTTTTACATAACAATACTGAACTCTKTTGGCTCCAAGCCACTGCCTCCCTCTAAGTGCAGTTTCTGTGTCACAGGAAAAATGGTTCTGTCCATGGCTATGCAAGAAAAGTCCAGCTAAAGACCCCTCTATCACTTCCGCCTACTTAAGATTCTTCTCAACTTCTCTCGTGGCCCATTTCTTCTTATCTCGTCTCTTATGTCTCTTTTCATTCAACTCTAGGAGGACCAGCATTTGTAAGGTTTCCATCATCTAAGAAAAGGGTTAAAAATCTCAGGCTCTGCTTGTCTAGAATTCTCACGGCTGCCCTGCCGGGCACCTTCTCGCTGCACCCCCCTTCTCTTTCCCAGCTGACGTGCTGTGCTATCAATTTCAAGGTGGTACAAGCACAGACACCGTCTCTCTCTCTCTCTCTCTCTTTCTCTCTCTCTCTCCTGGGAGGGGCGGGGGGGCTGCCCGATGCCTCTCCAATGTTCCTCCACCCTTCCATCCTGCAAGGGCCTCTTCACCTCCCCTCTCTGTCCAAGGCCCTACCTCGCCCGGCCGCATGGCTTCCCGTCCCRCGCCCAGCCGGCAGCAGCTGGGCACGGCAGCTCGGAACCTTTCCCTGACTGGAACTAAGAGAAGGCTTTCCTGGGAGTTCTCTGCTTTTAACCCCCTGTGTTCTCAGAGGCGTATCCATGTCTTCAGTGGCCACACCAGGTGCCAATATTCAAATCTGAGCACCTATTGGTTTGACCACAGCATCCCAAAAAACTCACTTCCTCTCAGACCATGACACTGCAACATAATTCTTGTGCCATAGGCCTTTGCAAATATATCCTCTTCAGGCAGACAGCCTAGTCAGAATACGTGACAGAGTTAGTAGGCCTGTGAGAACTTAGATTTGGAAGAGACCAGAAAGAAAATACATGGAGAGCTCAGGCAGCAGGACTCTGAGGTACTCAACCAACAGCTACAGGCTCGGCCAGAAAAAGCAATGCAAACAATTAGCACAAACTCCTAGACGGGAAAAAAATTAAATGTTAGACATCAGAGTTAATCTATATTAGGACATTCAAGTCCCAAGTTCATCTGGAGTGTTTCTTAATGTTGATTGGCCGCACAATCTTTAAACCAGTAGGTGAACACTTACACAGTATAAGAGCAGCTGACATTCAGCTTCCCTTAAAAAAGAATRAAATGAAACAATTTTAACTTCAGCCATTTGTTTCACTGAAGAAAAAGTCGACAAGAAAGGTATAATACACTCAGCTATAATAGAATTATATTCTCTCAGAATTCTCTGTAGTAGAAATAGAAASCCCAAAGAGATAAGCCTAGATACTGCCATAAGAAATTTCATACAAGAAGAGAAAATCCCTCTCAAACAGATATCCATATATATATATATGCCCTCYATGCTAACAGTTTAAGAGCAATTTCCTTTTCTCAAATGAAAGTCTGTGACAAAATAACATATGCTGATTTATTAAAAAATTCTGAGCAAAGCAGATTTTCCTACACTTGATATTCATAAATTCAATGAGGAAAATCTTTGTATCACACAATCTGTGTTTTCAGCAGAATCACCCTTAATGCAGCCAAATATGTCAGTTTGTGGGGTTTAAAAAGTCTTGGGTATAAATAACATGTGCACATTCCRGGGAATTTTAGCCATTATTGACTCAGTAGGAGCAATGTGGGACCTATGGACTATAGACTATATTCTCTGTTCTCTTTCTCTCTCTTCTCCACGTTTATTTTTTCCCTCCCTTGCTTTGCCTGGGCAAAGCACAGCTCTCATATTCTACTACATACTCTGCACAAAAGTTTACTGTGAGACTAGGGAACTTGTGGAAGAGTGTTTCTGCTTCTGAGCCAACATCTTTGACAAATTTATTGTGAGGAGCTGAGAGCTTACTGAAGGGTACTGTACAGAATTAAGGGCTTGTTACCAACCACTTGTGAAGGTCTATTGTACAAACCTGAGAGCTTGTTAGCCAACACCTTCTGAGTCTAAATAGTGGGCTGGTTGCCAGACTTAAGGACTGTACAATAAAGACCTGTGGTTTGTTGTCTTTGCTCAGACTGATGAGAATTTATAACAAACATCATGGCCCCTACCAATGGGCGACAACATGTATCTTCCACTCCACTCCCTTCCTTAACTGAACAAATTAAAAAAGAAGAATTAAATAAGAAAAAAAAGTGTTGTACAGCTGGTTCCCTGTGCTATCTGAAGTTTTCCCCCTCTCAAATGCTGGTATCTCTTCCCCGGGAAAAGTCTTTCCCAGGAGACCCTCATTTTCTAGTAGGGTTGTTTAGAGAAATGGATGTGTGGCATGGTTCAGGATAGCCTCAGTTGTGGCTTCCCATGTCCTGCATTGCTGAAAGGTTTGTGACAGCTGTATTTCCTGAAGGTAATAAGGTAATTCAGGTTTAATTCTCTGTTCCCTGACCACTCCACAGGCCTGTCAGCACTGAGAGTTGTGGTGAGCTGTGTTTGAGCAGCATCATGCCTGCTGGCAAAGGTTACATCTGCATCCCTGCTCTCCAATTCTCTCTTTTGGGGGCCTGGTCAGTAACACAGGATATTTTCACTGCTCTTGTGTGCTGAAACTACAAGTGCACATGTGCCCTCACAATTGCTCAAGACTACACATTTGGAGTATATCTTCAGCTGCCTTAGAGTCCAAYGTATAGAGATACACTTGGTCTCTTCTTCCTCAGTCTCATCAGTCTTAGTCCCAGAGCTTTCACATGTGATGAATGAATTTCTCCGAGTCTGAAGTTAATATTTTTAAGCATCTTGGTTACCGCAGGAGGAGAGTGTGAGACAGAACAACATGCTCAAGCACTACCTGCTTGTGAGCAGCACTGACTCACCAAATTACAAAGGAACAAAAAGCAGTCCCTGCTTTTCCTTATTTTCCAGATGTCTTTGTAATGTCGCCATGTCCACTCTCATCCAGTAGCAATGACTGAAATGAAATACAAGTGGTTCTGGGGAAGCGTTGTGTTACAAAACTTTCAAGGCAAAGTGGATTTTAACAGAGCATCTCCCTATAACTTCATTTTTGTAATTCCTTTTCAGAATTTAATCTCTGATTACTCCACCAAATCAACAGGTTGCAATAGCAAAGCTGAGCAACCCCTCTSCTTCAAGTGATGCATGTTTTCCTAAACAAAGCCCTCCAAGGCAGCTGACTGGTCGCTCTGTGGAGGCTTTGTCATTCTTCTCACAACGTGCTTTTTTTGAGGGCTGCGTAACATTGCTCTGCCTGCTTTAAGGCTGCATGAACACAGCTGTCACTGGCTGAATTAAATGAAACAGTGACTCATACTACATCTTTGATATTGAAAAAGGCGTGGGTAGTATTTTGTAGCTTTCAAAAAGCTATGATTTCACATTATGTTTAAATAAAGAAGGGCAATGACTTCAGAACATATAAACCCATGATGATAGATGATGTACTATGTATTAAAAAGTTTGGGCAATATTTTATATGGTTTTGTCATCATCCATCATCATGAGGATCACAAGCAGAAGAGAAGTTCAGACAAACTTTTAGAGGAATAAGTATACATTACAGGAAAGTAAACTAAGGAATTAGAAACACAAAACACTAGTCTATTCTATTCACTCCCAGATTAGATTTTCTTTGGYAGGGTAATAAGAAAAAGTTTACACGCAGAGGCTCTGGCTATATTTGGCTTCATCTCACATATTCAGTCACCTTTCTGCAAAGTGGATTTAAGTACTATTGTTCTTGCAGAGTGGCATTCTCATGTTTGCCTTCTGAAATGAGAGCACTGGGTCCTAGCAATGGAGAATTGTAGGTAAGTAATTTATGGTGTTAGAAACACATTTAAGTTCTGCTTCTCCCCATTCCTCTCTTTTCTTCTGCTACTTACTCGGGATGAGCAGTTTTAAAAATATTTTCATAAACTGATTTCAGAGCAAATATAGTAGACACCAGAAGTACACTGTGCTGCCTGACCTCTGCAGGAAATAAAAGTAAGGAAAACATACCAGGAGCTTCTAGGACCTTCAGAAAAAAGTACATTCTTACTTGCACTTATTCTGCTGACAAGCAAGCAGAAGACACAGTGGTAAAACTCATAATGAAGGCAGCCATTGGAAAGCTTGATTAACACTTTCCTTTTCATCTGCTTCAAACTACAATCTGGTTAAGAATCACCTAATTTTTAACGCTGCTCCTCTGTTGCTGTGTATTCCAGTTCATTTCAGGTAAGATGTTGTAGAAATAGGTTTAAGTAATATGGGAAGTGTTAGGCAGATAATACCCTGGAGTTTTTTGGAAGACTGAACTCCAGTACTTCTGAGCAGGATTTTGGACACCTCTGAAGTCCCACTTCTTCCTAGTAGCCAATAAAAGAGTGACTCAACCAAGGCAGTTTTAATTTGTTATGTGCACTTTTCACCCACCTTTCTAATTTGCATATTTCTCAATGATTTGCTGTCGTTCTGCTTCAGTCCTCAACTCTCTGTCTTGTAGTTTCTTCAAGTACCAATGTAAGTTTGAAGTTCTATAGGAGGCCACAAAGTACTAAATAAAGAATAAGCCTTCCCCAGTATTTTCCCCATATTTCCTTTGTCTTCATCATGGCCCATTAAATCTAATTATATCCACTGGAACATCCCCAGGGTTTTAATCCAACAGCTCTCCATCTGTCAGATAAACTAATAGTACACTCTAGAGAAATGTGGTCTACAGTCTGCTTGTGATTCAGGCCCCCCACACTGAAAGATACAGATAGAGATTCACCTCTTCCTCTGACACTCATATGAGCTCACAGAAAAGGTCATTGAGAAGACGTAGCAGACTTGCAATTCAAGTTGCCTGTTTGCTTGCCAGCACTTTGCACAATATGGGAATTTCATGGGGAGCTAGGATAAACAGCTTTTRTATGTTACAAACAACAATCTACTTTTCCTAGAATCTTGTCCTTGATGAGATACAACACGGCAATGCCAGATTTCAAGAGATCCTAACTCTGGATTTAGATTGTTTTGTAGATTCACTGGTGCAGCCTCACCTTGAATACTGGGTGCAGTTTTGGGCACCACAATACAAGAAAGTTATTAAACTACCATATAGCTCCCAGGGTGGGGCAGCAGAGATGGTGAAGACTCTGGAGAGGAAGCAGTTTGAGGAGTGACTGAAGTCACTTGGTCTGTTCAGCCTGGAGAAGAGGACACTGAGGAGACACCTCATTGCAGTCTGCAACTTCCTCATGAGGGTAAGAGGAGGGGAGGGCACTGATCTCTGCTCTGTGCTGGACACTGACAGGACCTGAGGGAGTGGCCTGAAGTTGTGTCAGGGCAGGTTTGGGTTGGAAATTAGAAAAGGGTTCTCCACCACAGGGTGGTTGGGCACTGGAACAGGCTTCCCAGGGAAGTGGTCACAGCACCAAGACTGACACAGTCCAAGAAGCAATTTGCACAATGCTCTTGGGCGTATGCTTGTGGGAAGACTCTTGGGGTGTCCTGTGCAGGACCAGGCATCACACTCGATAATCCTTATGGGTCCTTTCCAACTCAGATTATTCTATGATTCTGTGATTCATATCTAGTTATTCTTGGTCCTTGGAAACACTCTAGTTATACAGAATTTTAGATTTAGCATTAATTTTTCATCGTGACATAAAGCAAAAAGAGGAATAAGTATCTGTTTTACACTGCTACACAGGATTAAGACTAGGCCATTTGGGTTGAGTTTTATTTGTTTTTAGAATAATTGATTTTTTTTTTGTTTCTAGAATATCAGAACAATTTAGATTGAAAGGAACCTTTGGAGGTAATCTGGTTCAAACCCACTGCACAGTCTTGGTCAATGTCAAAGTGACATTGGGTTGCACAGAGACTTATTAATTAAAAGTGGGAAACACAAAATGAAGGAAGGAATGGCACTGTAGTGCTGAGGATATTTCTCTATATTTTAAGAACTCTTTATTGAGATATCAATAAAGAGGATATAAAATTTGATATCAATAAAAATTAAATAAAATTTGATATCAATTGAGATATCAAATCAGAGCAAGAGCTTTTCTTGCCTTTCATCTTACTCTTTATCTCAGGAAGAAAGATACTGCTGATTGCATAGTGGAGATCCAGCCAATTAAAGAATGCAAAACCTTCTAAACTATGTATTTCTTCCTTAAACTTGTACACTCTATGCCGAAAGGAGTTTGGAGAAAGAACATGTCATTGCAAAGCAACTCTGGCAAATAAAATATGGAAGTGGTTTGCAAAGAAGCTTCTTCCTAGTTATAAGGGCTTAAAGAATACAGCTGAACTGTCTCAAAACACTGTCAAAGCCACAAGAAAGAATTTCCCATAAGATAAGCCACCACAACAGGAACTTGAGATAAGTGCAGATGGCACAGCAGGAAGGAGCTAATTCCAGGCCTAATGGAGGTGAAGATTTGGTTACCATCCAGATAGAAATTCCCACCATGGCGTCTATACCCTGTGGATACCTGAGACTTGGGCTGTAAAGAAGTGATAACTCCAGAMGAACAACTCTGGGACTCCCAACAATGAGAAAACCAGGGTGAAGAAGGACTAGCAAGACACTGCAGGGATCCATGTGGTGGTGATATCTTTTGCTTAATCTCTCTCTCACTTCTGCCTTCCCCTCCCACAAACCTATTTTAACACAATACTACTAAGATCCTCTTCTTGACACACAACCTATTAGCAGTGTATCAGCTCTCTGCTCCTAGCAGCATGCTCCCTGTCCGTGGAGATCTCTCTCTTAGGTATACTGCGATATAAATGAAAATGTTCTGCCAGAAYAGTGTCAGAAAGAAAATTAACTGGAAAAGAAAATATCTACAGCTAACAAGTTATTCAGCCTTTGTTTGGCCATGCAATAATGTGAGTCTCTGTCCCTCCTCACTTTCTTCCCCCTCTTCTTTGCTGCCAAATTATTTCTCTTAAGATTTGTAAAGGAAAAGGAGGTCTCTAGAATTTCAACAATTGRCTCATTGCAGGATTCCTTACCAAAGGAACACTCAAACTCAGCAGGACCATAAATCATAGGGGCCAGTCAGAAAGGTACCCTCTAATGCAATGATAATGGATCCTGCTGTCCCTTTGATATAGGAGYTATTCCACAGCTCCTGCATGGGAGACAGAGCTCATCTGTAAATGGACAAGGAATCGAGCTGCCCCCCTCCCCCTGCCTGAGGTGTTTCTTCTGAATTCTCTCTTTATTTGGTGCATTTTCCTCCTTCCAGTCATAAACCATAAGACACCAGTCACTCTGATCAAATATTGTAACCCAGCTTCATTACCAAAACAGTCCAAAGAGTAAGACTATGCAGAAAACCTTGGGAGACATATAATTCAGTTGATGAAATATGAACAGTGAAGGATAGAGGCTTGTTTTGTACAGTGATGATCATGCAAAGTGACACTCTGTCACACATTATGTGACATTAGATGACAAACATGGAGCGGATGATGTGAAAATTTAAGAAGGTGATGATGAATTAGGGGTCCCAAGCCACCTTTCCTAATTAACATGCTTAAACATCTACACCCTGTGTACATTTATGGTGAACATTCTACCTGATAAAAAAGTATTGTGACAGAGCGAATATTTTAGTTACAGGACTAAACATTAATATTTTTCTGAAGCTGATATTCTCAACCTGGGAGATCACTGCAGGCAAGTGGGCAGAGGTAGGGAAGCAAGAGACTGCCACAAAGCTCTTCTGGCCAAATGAGATGGACTGAAAGAGAAAACGTGAATGATCATCAGGTGTTCTCAGAAGCAAAGACACTGACTAATACTAACAGGCATCAGGCAGAAGACAAGGAAAAAATTAATTCCTCAGATCACATGAATAACATTTCTTGCTGCATCATATTGTAGGTACTGAAAGCTGGCACAGTCTCAAGGATTGATTGAACATGTTCATGAAACTGGAACCAATTTGAAGCACTTAAAAAGATACCATCTTCACTAAAAAACCAAACAGCTTTGTGGCAGMGCCCCAGATTATTTAAAAGCTGAGAGAATCTTTGAGAGAAACAGCATTATATGTTTCTGCTTATCAACCATACCTCCCTAAGGATCAGCTTCTGAGCATTGCCAAAGATCTAGCCGAATCTTTGCTTCAGGGACTGCTTTCTTAGACATATTCTAGGAAAATTACTCTGATAGGAAAGAAGAGACTGATTAGACTGATTGCCATTGTAACTGTAAAGGCATATTTGGCCCTCTTTTTAAATAAATACGCTTTGTATTGCAGCTTTACAATTGTGTAGAAGCCTGAATGCCGCTTACTGATTACTAATGACATTATTAGAATACTAGAATATTACAGGACTGTGAGGTGAGGGTCTGAAGTGATGCAGGGTCCCTAAGCAGATGCCAAGGAGAGCCCCTTTATTCCAAAAACCTAGCCTTTTTAAGCCATTAGCTGGTTATCAGTTACATACTTTTAAATCATAACAAACATAATTCAACCAACCACCATACACCACGATGTGAAGACACAATGGTTGTGCAACATGTTTTTCTACCCTTAACTCAGTTGAGTCTCTTTCTCACAGTCCTTTTCTTAGCTGAAGTAACAGGCTGAGACATGATTTTACAAGGCCTTTCATCTATAAAGCCTTACTTATTGGTAATGTAGGACAACTGCGATGCTAATGCAAACTGGGTCCTACACTACAGAGTCACAGCATGTATTTATGTTAATTCCTTGGGCTTCCTAAAGTTCCTACTTTTATGCTTATCTCCACCATAATTTGCCATGCTGTATCCAGTTTATGGAGTAGTGGAAATGGGGGAAATTACAAAGCTTTTGAGCCAGCATTTACTGTTGATGTCAGAGATGGCCTGGGAGAAAAGGCCATATTCCAGTAACCCRATGAAATCATTCAGTAAATTGCATAGATGGTAGAGTTAAAAAGAGAGCAAAAGAAATCCCTGCTGATATTTCAAGTCTCTGGTTTAAACAGAAATGAACTTTGTCCTTGGTGAAGTTACCTACAGTTCCCAAGAGCCAAGGGCACAAAATGGCTGCATGYTTCTACTGGAATGTCCTTCAGGACAGTAGGCTAAACAGGAATTAACAGTGGCTTGCATGGCACAAGTCTCTGAGTGAACAGTTACCTGTCTTGCTGAATTACAAGAGAACAACTTTGATGATAGGCTGAAGTTCCACTGACAAAGTGCAATGTTCCACAGGGTTGGGCACTGGTCATTCTAGGACATAATAGAAAACTGGTGTTATGACACTCTGAGCTTCTTGTTTAACCTCTGAAGAAAGATTGTTTTACTGTAGAGAAATCAAAATCATTTAAGAAATGGAGAACTTACACTTTTTATAAAGGCATTTAGCTACTTAAAGATGCAGATTAATTTTGAAAATTCCGAATGGGTGTTGTACTGCAACTTCAACTGCTCATCTTCAGTATATTTACAGTATATTCTACAGATATCTAATCCATATCAGAGAAGGAAAATGTTCATCAACACCCTTTCCCTCTTCRGCTCTCCAACAGAATGGTTGGGAAGATCCTTTATTTCCAAATCATCTTCAGTGGTCCAGCTTTCATATATACATAGTCTGCAAAAAGCGTGACTCTTAGAACAAAAGGGATTTATACATAGTGCATAGGGAAAACCTGGACTACATGTTTTATCTTCTCTCTTGAAACTCAAAGGACAATAAAAAGTAGTGCCTTTTATCTATTAAGTAATTTATTTAAATTAAAAGTTTAGGATATTTGGGCTGCATTCAATCTGCGTAGACAAAAATGAGGAATGAAAGAACAGAAAATGTGTATTAAGTTTCCTCTGGTTTGATTAGAACAGGTCTGTTTTCATCTTCACTGTTTTAACTCAGTCTACCTTTATAGAAAGGAGAAAAGCATTTCCTACTGTGCTTTGAAACTTAAGAGGCACACTTGTTTAACAGAGGCTTTGAACTAGTAAAAATTACCCTCTGTTTTATAAACTATATTACAGTTTGTTGTCACAATACCAAAGTCCGTCTTTGTTCTTCAAAGTCTTCTGAGATGAGTTCACAGGATGAAAAATTCCATAAATATGCATGGGGTGGCAGTGAGTCTTTTGTTTCCTAATTAAATATTTATATTATTCTGAGCTCCAAACACTTCAGCATATACAGATCTGGAAACCATGGTACCTAGCCCAATGATATAAACTATATAATGAAAAGTGCCAGAGACAGCCATTTCCTTCCACTCTTTTCAAACGCTATTAGAAGGAAAAAAAACCCAACTGTATTGAATTGGACCAATGGAAGACCCAGAAATAATTCTATTAGGAATTTTAAAGTGAGTTTCTCAAGAGGATGAAATCTTGACTTCTCCACGACCAGTGTTTTCAATCCCAGGATGACATAAAAAGTAACACATTCCCATTGCCCTTCTCTTGTGTCCCTACATTGGTTCATCTGTGCCTGACACCTTCTGATAAAGCTGTGAAACAAACATCATGAAAAGTCAGTATGTCTAAGGTTAAGACAAGGAAGACATTATCTGACATACTCATCCATATTGAGAAGCAGTGAAGATACTGAACCTGGGATATATGGATTGATAGAGTCAAGAAAACATTGGAAACTTGAGGAACATTCTTGGCATATTTTCGTATGCCAAAGTGAGTTATCCTTTTTTGTTTTTTCTCTAGTTACATAGACCTGATGGGCATTACATTAAACTGGAGTTCTTTCCTGGAAGTTCAGAATCATTAAAATGCATTACCAGCTAAAATAACCATAAGCCATGTAGTTACCTGTTATTTAACTCAAAGAAGAATTGGCAAGGGTTTGGAAAATCTAAATTGTGTTCTAGAGGAAAAGGAATTTCCTCCTATCAATACAGGACTAAACATGCTAGAAAAAGTTAGAAGTTACTGAAGAGAAAAAAGTTCTCCAAAGATGAAATGTGACCAGGAACTGCAATGGAGAAAAAGAACTACATTATTAATACAAATAATTCTCTCTTCTTACTACCAACCATGACATAATTTTTATTACTTTCTTAATAATTTTCAAAATTTGTACAGTTTCAGACAGTTTGCAATTCTAGCTGTTTGCTTTTGGGGTTTATTTTCTTATCTTAATTTTTAGTATATGCAGTGATGGGAAGAGGAAGGAGGAAAAARCAAGAGAAACAGCAGATATCAGAAGGTTTTTGCATAATTTTGAATAAGAAGTGTTTCATATTGATGCCTGCAAAGTAACCAAGGAAAAATGCATTTTAAGTGTAATTACAAAACAGGCACACTTTCCTTAATAATTTCTATAGTAGGAACTCTGAAAGCATTAAAATTGGAGCTCTCATTCATAATGTTCCACATCGAGATTAGAGCTAATGAAATCATCCAGACTAATTCTAAGATGCTGGATTTTCTAATTGTCAACAAATGTAATAGTGAGAAGTTGTTACAGCTATTTTTTCCTTGATAGGTCTCAAAGCACCATACGTTCATTAATTACAGACTAAATCAATTTCATCTTCTTGAGAATGTACTCTGAACAGAACCAGAATAGCTTGCATAAACTTTATCTCCAAGTGAATAACCTAATCTTTTATTTCAAACACATACCCTAGCTTACAGACAGAGTCTTTATGTGGTGTTACTAATTTTAGCAACTGCTTGAAGGTAAGAAGGCTGTAAACTGTTAATCAATTGAAATACAGGATTTACGCAAGCAGCATTTACAGAACATGACTCAGAGTGCTTTCTGAAAAATACAATGGAAATTTTTGTGTGCTTGAATATCAAAARCCAAGAGAAAATTCTGGAAAAAACCTCACAAGTCTAAATAAACATAGAAGATAGGAGTTCATTACATTGTTCCCTGGATGTCTCCACATTGCCAAGTGTTTTAGTTTCCCCAAAGCTCCCTACAGACATCTGAACCCATCTGGCAGGTAAAATAGAAAGCATGCTGCAAAATACAAAGCAGGATGTTAAGCTTYTTGGTTAATTGAAAAACAAAGTAAGTCACCCAAAAATTTCTTCTTCATACTGTAATTAGAAGAGAGTTAKTCAAGAAGAAGATAATTTCATGTTTTACCATGTATTCACAAGCCATGGATGGAGGAAAAACCTGGAAGGTAATCTGATTGTTTTAGCTGGTTGTGTAAGGTGATACAAATGAGTGCAGAGCAATAAGATTCTGAGGAAACACTTAAACATCTGCTTCTCTCTACTTGTCGTTGGAAGTAAAATACCAATCTTGCCCATATTGTTCTGTTTATCAATACCATATCTGTAGCATAGGATGCAGGGTTACAAAATTTTTATGCAGGTACAGTTACAAGTGTGCTTGAGACTGACTGGTCAGTAAAAGGCAAAGAAATAACAGGTAAAAACGAGGCAAAAAGAAAGCAGCTAAACAACTCACAGGTCTAATAAACACAGGAATTCCCACTGATAGAAAGAGCACAATTTTGTATAATACATTGTAGTGTCTCCTTATGCTGTTAAGAATTTACTAAAATACTGCTGAAGTCTAACAGCCAATATATATATGCCCAGACCACTGGAATGTGGAGTAAGATGTGCTTTCTTAACCAGCTCTTGAATACAGGCTTTTGCAAATCCTCCTACAAAGAGGAGAGCACAGCTTTATTAGGGCCTTAAACTGACCAATGGTTCATGGGAAAACAGTATGAGATCTACAACACAGATCAAAGCAGGGGAATTCAAAGTATAAGCAGTGTGAAGAGTTAATATAAAAATTATTCCATCAATGTGAGTATAGTTTTGTAAATGTCTTATAGCTAATTATGTATTACAAGATTAAATCTCTTCCAGCCCTTGCAGAATACAAATTAAGTGCTATTTTGTGCCTACTGCTGTAACCCCAGGTACCTCAGGTTTTCAAGCAAAAAAAACAAGGAAAGAAGGAAAACAAAATGACATTTCATGCACCTTATATACATACTAAAAGGTAAAAAGCAGAAAAAGGCAGAGGTCACTCCATGGGGCATAGAATTAATGCTGAACCTGTCCCATGTTATTGCTGAACTATATTATGTATATGGATATTGTTACACACACACACTACACTGTATTACTTCAGGCTTTACAGGAGATTTCTGGGTTGCAATTCAAACATTTTAAAGCACATTGCTTTAGACAAAGTTCAGCACAGCAAGAAATGAGAAGGGAGGAATCCATATTTATATTCAGAATAGCTTATCTCACTTGGTCCCATTAGATATGCAGTATCATCCAGATCTGCAAGAAGTCCAAGTGTCACCTTTGTTTTGGGAAGTTCTTTCCTTATGTTAAGAGGAAGAGGTCATGCAAAAGGGACAACTCAATGCGCTGATTCATTACCTAATCAAAATTGCAGACAAAGAAASTAGGGATGTGACAAAGCACATGGCTTGCACAAATTCTGCACTTTTCTGTCAAGGAAGGAATCAAATAGTTCAGCTTGTGAAGAAAACAAGTGAGAAGCCGTGGAAACATTAGTACAACCCTCACTAGCACAGCCCAGAAACCTCAAAAGAGATGATAAAGCTGTGTATGCAAACTAAATATATTGTAYATACACCACCTCAAATATACCATCTTATTTTGGTCCCAGGATAGAAATGGCCTGTGACAGTGACTGGTTTCTCTTGGCAAATAAGGCCCACTTCAGTCTGGGGCTAGCACATTTCAGACAATTCTGTCCCTCTTACTCTTACTTAGGTGTTACTGGAGTGCTACAAGGCCTTACAGAGCAGCCTTGCCCTTTTCTCTCACTGCATCAGACTACTGGGCAATATGTAATCAATCCCCTCTGGACATGCCTGAGTTTAATCAGTAGTGTCAGGCCCGGCTCCTTCAATCATCTGTCTTGATGTCRTGATACCTGATCAGCGCCACAGAGTAGTTTCTTGTCAGGGCAGCTGCTCAAATTGCCTGCTTCGCAACTTGGACAACCTATATGTATTATTGTGGCTCATTTTTCTGACAAAGATTATCTGTAAACTCAGAGATGTCAAGCCTACTGCCCATCTCATTTTTCTTTCAGCACCACTAAGTCTACTTGGTACTGTGTGCTATGCTTCATCTTTTGGCAAGGGTTTTTCTAGGATGGGGGAAAATATGCCTGCAGTGGTGTTCGGACTCCTAAATGTAACAATATTTTAAGGTAATTTTTGGTAACACCTACTCAGAAGTTAGGCATCTAATACTGCAGTTCAGTGACTTTTTCTTATCATTTTTACTAGCAACAAAATCCTACCACCTGCAGCAGTAACTGTGACTTTTTTTTCCAAGGGACAAGGACAGGGAAGATTTGGAACACATCAAACACACAACACACAGAGAAAAGTTAAATTTTCCTGTAATGGATTTAGAGGTTTCAGGACCTAAAATTATTTCAATGATCAATAATACTGAGAAATCATTGGTACAAGACAAACTCTCCTCTCTGATGACTCCGTATWACAATAGTACTTCCTTGAATCAAAGATGTTAATAATTGTTAAAGCTTATTTTCCTTGCTGTATAAGACATCCTTGAATGCTCCCCATGGCATTGCATTATGACAAAATATTACTGCTTAGGTGGTCTATAACACCCTAATGAAAACATTTCTGCTTTTACTCATGGTTTAAGATTATGAGAAAACTAGGATTTTCTATCTAGTGAAGTTCTTATCAGCTGAAACAACTGTTTACCACATGCTGACTATATGTAACTGTAGCTCTAATGCTCTGCAGCTCTATAAATGGTGATATTTGTGTCTTTCTCCTTGACTTTATCCATTCACAGTTATTTAGGCTCAGGTTTCCATTCACTTGGACTACTAATGACATGCAGAACTAAAGCAAAGTGCTATCAGTCATTGAACTGTCGAGCTGGAAGTGCAAATATTGGTGCTTAATTGCCAATTCCCTCAAACCAACCCAAAATRCTTACATTGACTGTAGTTACAGAAATTTAGATTGCAACAAGTCTGTGTTATTCACAGCTTGACACAAGGCAAAAAATAATGCCCTGACTCTTTTCCAGCTTCACCTCTAGACTCTGTAAGCACCAGTCTCACTCTATGAGAAGTCCACTTGGAGTAGGAGATAACAGCATGGGCAAGACTAGGTAAGAATTGATTTGGACAGAGCTAGTATGAGGCTGTCCAAATTGACCATGTGAACATGGCTCCGTAAATGAGCAGGGCTAAATAGTAGTCACCATTTTGAGAAATGAGCAATTTTGAAATAATGCAAAATGTGGTTTTCAAGATTATCATAAATGACGGTAAAAAAGGGATATGTTACAAAGAAAATTCCAGTGAGAGAGCAGTGTGTGAGGATTACATATCTGCATCATCCAAGCCCTAAGAAAATACCATGAAACTAAAACACCCATAAAGCAAAAAATTTCTTTCGGCAATGGAAAGGTGTGGAAGAGTTGTTTTCTTTAAGTATTAGTAGTTAAACAATAAGTCCAGTATTCTTAAAAATCTTTTAGGGTCRACCTGTTACTCCTCTCAGCAAATGATTTGCTGCTATGAGAATGGCTGACTGCAGTGCTAGTGCTGGAAAACAGATAAACTCTTGCTATAATCCTAAGTATCAGAATGTAGGATTTTAAGCATATAAAATATTATAATCAATTATAATCAAAAGAAAACATAAGACATTTAGCCAAAACAATGTTACTTGAGACACTTATCTCTCCTGATGAACCAATGGGGAAAATTCTGTATTTTAAATGAGTATTTTTATGTGAGCAGCCTGAAAAAAGAAAGRAAAAAAAAAGTAACAGAAGGAAAAACAGCTCTCCATTAACTTTCATGGACATTCAATCGGGATCAAAGTAACCATTCAGAAAAACCAACCACAAACATACACAAACCCACTTATTATTAGGTTGTGTCATGCAAGCTCAAGCTCAAAGCAAATGACAATGTTTAGGAAGCTAAAATATTCACAATTCTACCACAATTCAATGTGATCTACTAATTCTGCTGAGAAATTGTGTTGCTTTAGTTGCAGCTTGGCAATTAGAGTATAGGGCAAGGTTTACTAGGGGTTTTCATAAGCAGAAAAATGAGGCCAAGTGGTACGTGAGAACTTGATTCAATCTGGCGTGGCAAAGAAGCAAAAAGAGATGCATCCCTCGTTCCTCACAAACCCCCCTGCAATAACCCCTGTTTTTTTTTTAAAGTTTACATTCTTTACCTAATAAAGTCTTCTGTTTCTTCTTGATCAATCCAGAAGTTTATTTGCCTACATTGATTCATAATAGTCATGCCACCTGTCTACCAACCTTCATAAAGAGCCCTACGACTACCCTGAAGTATGCTTGGGCCTACCTCCTTTGTGTGTTGTTTGAAAGAAATCATTCCCCACAACCTTTTCCCAACTGAAATTTCTGAAAAGAGCAACATTTTCATATTGCATCCATCAGACCGCAAGAGAAGATAATTTCCTCTGGTCTTCATTTCTTGTGATTCAATTTAGTAACAGAAAATAACATTTAGACAAAAGACAGRATCTCCCAGTCTCTGCTAGGAATAAAAAGAACAGCCAGCAGAAGCCCTGCTTTTCATGGAAAAGGGATTTTCTCATCTATTTCTCTTTAAACTCATGCACTTTCTCCAACTTCTCTCAACTCTGTTTTCTCATGAGGTCTTTCAGGATTTTGTCTTGAGAAGGAAAACAAAACCCAGTCCAACCAGCCAAACTTTACTTGCTTTCTGCTCCCCTTGGAAGAAATGCTGGCCTTTGCCATTCCCATTTTATTAGATCAGTCATATCATAGCTTGGCTGTAGCCCTGCCTCTTACCTGGAAAGTGGTGGGAGGAAAAAGCAGTACTGCTCTGAGGGCCAGCCCACCTTGAAACGTGCAACCCTTTAAGGCAATTAAATAAACAAGTACTAATTAAAGCAATATCAAGAAGCTTTTCAGCAGCAACATTTAAAGTACAAGACATACACTTTGTGGTAATTCACCTTGAATGTTCATGTTCAGATCAGGGAACTTTTCTCATAGAGAGTTTAGGCTGGACATATGAAATAAATTTAAAATAAGAAAAGTAGTTTTGAAACTGGAGGATTCTCTTAAGGTGGATTTCTAAAGAGAAGACAAGAATTAATAGTCTCCAATGATACTCTAATGATCTTAAAAAAAATAATTAGAGTTTAAAAAAAAAAGTCTACTGCAGACCTGGGCTAATTTGATGCCAAAATGTCTGCAGTTAAAGAAAACCAAAGTATCTCATTAATATTGTATAGAGTTTCTAAAGCACAAGTAATTGAAATACACATTGGGTTGATGTTGACAGAAGTGATGGGCTAACACAGAGATTGCTATCAAGCAAAGAGTAAAAAGATGATGGATAAGCTTCCCTGCAAATAACTTGATAGTGCAAACATGAAGTTGTGTATTCAGTTTTAATTAAAGAATAAAACTGGAAGAGAACAATAGGATTACCTGTATATATATATATACATATATTTGAAAAATAAATATATTTATATATATACATATTTATTTATATAAATATATATAAATCCATAAATATGGCACTTCATCAACCTATTCAGGGTCAGATATTTTACCCCCAGAAATAGCCTCCGTAGATTATTTTACTTGCTTGTCAAACAAAGTTAAAGCTGGCCTCTAGGAGTTCAGAGCTCTTTGCCATAATGCGGTGTACTTTGAGAAGTTCTTTGTGAGGGATAGCATGGTGAGAAAACACTGGAGGAGGGTGGTGTCTTGTGCCTATGATCTCAGCTTGATTAGGCTGGCTGGCAGCCCATCCACCCACCTGATTTCTATAGCTCTTCTATCTTCACACTACCAGTGAACATGCCTCCTATAATAAAAGAAATGGTGAGGGTATCATCTTTTGAACAGTCTGAAAGCTAAATGAGAAAGGAGAAACTGTTATAGATTTACCTATCAGAGTAAATAAACAACAACAGACAACYGTTAGATCCAAATTCTTGCAAAATGTACATCTGGGATTTTGACACAAGCATCAGTGCAATRTATCACCCAGCCTGAATGCATTATGTAATGTTACCTATGGTACTAAAGTTGCTTAAATAAAGCAAGTCCCAGTAAGGGTCACTCATATCTTCCTACGCCACTGCAGTTTGATTTGCTGGTCTCTCAGTAGAATAGCGTGTGTGCTTCTGTGTGTCTCAGTTTAGCTGCAGAAAAATAACTATTTGCACAGGTAGATCAAATTTCAGAACACAGACTTAATCCAAATGTGTTGAAGTTAATTTAGATTAATTAATTTTGTTGCAAAGAGGGAATATTAAAATAGGAGTTCTTAGGAGCAGATAGGGAAAGGCAATGCAAGAACCTATTGGAAAGAAGTAATATTGCTGAAAGGTGATTAAAGTCTGTAAGTCTGGGTGCAACTTATCATTTCCCCTACTACAGGTGCAAGCTTTGGAATTAGAATGACAACTCTTGGCTAATGAGGTTTCCTAGTTATGAAACAGATTAACCTTTCACAGAAAAGTTTCTTGGTGATGTCACCATCTGTCCTGATCAGATCTGCATTGAAGRAGATCAGGAAGGTTGTTTTCATTATGACAACTGAGCAAATAATTTGCAACAGATAGAGTATTCAGTGCTGCTAAGCCTAAGAAGTTAAAGAAGCTCCTGCAATCTTACCTCCAGTTTTGGAAGCTTGGTTCCAAACACTGAGGCTTTGTTTCTTGGAGATATGCAAAATTTCCGACAAAAAAATCCCCAAAAAACCTCCCAACCACCCCCAGCCCACAACACAATGATCAAGGCAACTGTGCAACAGGTTGAATAAATACTAACAGACAGCGTCTCAAAGTCCAGAAACTATCAAGCAAAAATAAAACACCCGAAACCAAAATATTAAATAAAAAACTGGTCTATATTTGTTTCTTTTCAAATAACAGCTATAGCCTGTAGTATTGCAAATCTAGTGCTATAAATTAATTATTAGATTTTCCTTTTCCCTCCCAAAGTTTCTATTTTTCCTGTTTTACAAAATTCATCCATAATTGCTATTTGCTTGGTTCCACTTGTCAAGATAAGATGGATAACTTGTTTACTAGTGGGTTCATTTTTCACACTCTTCCACAGATAAAATTCCTTTGCAAGCTGTAAGTCTGGTCTTGCAAGCATTTATTTATTTATTTATAGSAATTTTCAAGCTAGAAATTTCAAGGCACGGCTGCAAGTGACAGCATGGCTTAGTAAATTACCAGTATCCTCATCACTCTTTTCTGTGCCTGGAGAGGGGTAATGGAATTGGGGGTCCAAGCCTGCCATGGCCTGGGGAAGTGTCACCTCCTGAAGGGTCTGGTGTTCTGCACAGATTGTCACAGGGCTCRACCAGGCAGGCTGGCAGTGAGCATCCCCGCACAGAAAAGTATCTACATGAAAAAGAATTGCCCAAAGTGGTTTGCTATATAGCTTGAGAAAAGTGATTAGAATTAATAAGTCCATATTTAGGGAGAAGGAACATAGTACTCCTCTCACAATAAATTCAGTCATTTTTGTACAGCAGCTGTACACACATTATCAATTCATGTACAGCACATCTTCATCTGTTTCCAAGCAGGTTCTGCATCTCTGAGCAGTGACAGAGATTATTTCTCCACAGATTACCTTCAGAAATCTTCAGAATTTCTTAACATTTGGAAAGATAACCAACACCATTAGCAGTATTGCTCCTTGATGACTACATCTCACCTCCTTCATTTTTCCACCTTCCTCCAGCTTGTTTAACCAATTTTTGATCTTCTTCATGTTTTGTTTCACAGCTTTCACACACATAACTCCTATACTTACAGAGAGCTCTTTTCCTACCTTTCTCAAGTTAATTAATATATTTCTCCATGACAGAACAATAGTAGTTTTGTACGTTTCCTGGTTTTTAATAGGCAAGAGAGCCTTAATTGAAAATATGCTAATTTTGAAAAGAAAGGCTATTTTTAGAGTTGCAAATGCATTTAGAGCAGCCACTTTATTACAACAAATTATATGAGTTCTCAGAGATATGGTCTGATGGCAAGAAAGGTAGGCTGACATCATCTCTATTGGTTTAATCTAGAACCGTCTTCTCAATGCTGCCTCCTTTTGTTCAGCACAACTGGTGCATTTACAAAGCAGCAAATGTCATGGAAGAATCACAGAATAGGTAAGGTTGAACAGGACCTCTCAAGATTTATAGCTAACCTTCCCTGCTCAAAGCAGCATCTGCTAGAGCAGGTTGCCCATGGCCTTGTCCCATTACATTTTGCAAACCTCCATACGTGGAGTTTCCACAGCCTCCACAACCTTACTAGGCAAGACACACCCCTCCAGCCCCTCCTTTTCTTTTTTATTTTTTTCCAGTTTTTTTTAAACAAGATGAYAAACTTTATAGGAGAAGAACCCACACTATTTTAGCCAAAAGTTCTTAGTGTCCCTCAAACTAGGATCCTTGAATAGAAGAGGTTTTTCAGGGTTGTTACAGCAGAGGGTTGTTCTAGATCTGCAATGGTTCTACAAGAACTATATTAATAGCTAGTGAAGTGGATCAATTTATGTATTTGAGAAAGATTTATCTCACCCACTGTGCACTATCATCCTTTGCATCCCTTTTATCTATGTTCTTAATTTTTCACCTGCTCTTCAAAGAAAATCATCCTTATTTATGCTCCAAGTGTGCAATGAGAAAAAAATTTCCTTTTGCCCAACCATAAGGAGACACCTGAAAATTAGCAAAGACGCAACCCCCAAACAACAAAATGCTACTTATGTATCCACCAGAGACCTTGTTTCCACATTTTTCTAAAGTCAGGAATTTGAAAAATATGCAAATGTCTGTGACATGACATGGGTGGAGCCCACAGCACAGGGTTGCTTGAGATGAAGGCAGTAGGACTGAAGCTCTTCCTCTTCTGGCAATTAGCAAGTGAGGAGGGAGAGATCTGCTGAGGTCTGATCTCTTTCCTTCTCTCTTCTGACACAAGAAATTTCCTCCTTTTCAGTAGAGAAATAAGAGTTGCGCACTAAAAATAYTATTATTTCAAACCACTCTTCACCAGCATTGAAAGAGTCACATTTATAATTTAGAAGCAAGCAAGCAACTAACTCTTGTCATTTTCACACTAAAGATAAATGTTACAAGTACCTGATAGAGAAAGCCCAGGGCATCTTCAACACTGCAGCTCTCTTTTGCTCTTGGACTGCACTATCCCTTCCAGCTAAATCCTGATGGGCATTTCCTCTGAAGTAAGGGCAAACAGCTATTGGCTAGCAAAAAGAGTAAATTTAAACAATTTATCTATGGCTTCTCCACATCTTTTGCATTTTTAAAATTCAGTGGAGTCTGCAGATGTTTCAAGGCTTTTTAAAATTTTTTTCCCAGAGTCGTCCCTTTCTTCTGCTTTGTTATCCAGGAAAGGTGCTCAGCACCCTTAGAAGGCTTGGAGAAGAAAAAAAGTCACTTTAAAATTTTCATAGTGCAGAAAAATCTCATTCTAAACTCAAATCAAAACCTATTCCAATTGTGTACATATGTTCAGCTAGTTAGCTCTTCACCTAAATTTGCAACAGTTTCTCTCATGACTGCCTCCAGGTTTCATTTTCCCCCTCAACACAGCTTCTGGCTATGTTATCTCTGTGCTTTTAGGTATTTATGGTTGGCCTTTTTTCAGTCCTTCTGCTCAGGAGCTATGGAGACTCCAGAGACTCCAATGCACCAGTGACAGTGAGAATTTGGGCTGGATTACTCTTCCTTTCTACACCATGAGCTTTCTATGCTTCCTTTTTATTTCYATTAATATATAACAAATTGTCAATTTGGCTTTAATGGTTTTCAGGTTTTATAACAAACTCATCATCTACAGCATACAACTTTATTTTTTTTTATGGTAACYAATTCTGAGAAGGTGAAAGGTGAAATTAATTAATCCACTAGTTGTGTCCACAGATTTGTCACTTGATTTAGACTAATGAATATCAAAGCAAAAAAGCAGAAATGTCAAGACATTTTCAATACTTCTTGACTGGTGTGAGTAAAAGAACTAGTAATGTCATTTTAAGGCTGGAAAAATGAATCAAAATAGGCAGTTTAGTTTACTTTTTCTGCAAAGAAATTGATCACAAAGGCTACAATCTGATAAGAGCAAAGTAGTCAAAAAAGTAGTTTTGTGTCAGGAGAAAACTGGAATAGAATAGGAGAAACATTTATATTAAAAACAAAACTGAGTACATGAATACTGTCAAAGAAAGACAATCTAGAGAAAAAATCAGTATAGGAAATGTAAACTTCAAGATAGTCTGCCTAAGAAAAACTTACATTTACCACTAACTTTCAGTGAGTCCAGTGTTGATACAGAACCTGCTGCAGCTGCCCAGCAGTGCTACAGAGAGAAGGCAACCCTGGTATTCCTTGGTAATGCTTCAATGAGAGAGCTGTTCTTGCACGCCCTGTTCTTCTCAGCGTTTTCTCGCAACACATATCCAGTGCAGAACAAGTTTGGATTCCATCCTTTAATTCAAATTTTATACAGCTCAAGATGGCTTAATTTTCCTTTGGTTTATGACCAAGAAAGCTGTCTCCAGCTATTTGGCTCTCTCTGCCCTCAATGAAGCAGCTTCAGACTTACCCCTCGTAAGTCAACAGAGTTCTGCCATGAATCACTGCACTAACATTGATATTTCTTCCTAATTAAGATCTTAAATTCTTAGCAGCTATCTGAATAAAAGAGTTAGTAATTTGTTTATATTAATTCCCCTGCTGTGCTACTTATTTTCATTGAAGGCTGAGAGAAACAGAACATTTTTTAAGTAGCAGGGTCTGGCTGGTTTTCCTGTTGGCTAAAACARGATTTTCAGGACATACAAATCATGATGTGAAAGGAAAGTTTATGGTCATTGCATGGAAGCAACAGATCTGGAAATTATTAATTTGGTGTTAGGAAGATTTTAGGTGAACAGCAATGGAGGAAAAAGTGTTTCTTGCTAAATTGTACTAGCTATTTTCTCCCTACCTTGCTTGTCTTTCCCCTTCCTATTGTTTAATGATTTGTGTAGGCACCAATTCAGAATGTCTCATGGGATGTAGGAACTTTTCAATAAGAGGTGATATTTCAGTTGAAGAAGGCTGAGGTGGAAATTTGATATAACAAACTTCTATTTCAACTAATAGGGAAGACAAAGGGGAAGGAAAGAAGTAGAGCATTCCTAAAACTAATAGGAGTTTACCAATACGAACAAGAAGTAAGAAGCTTATTAGACATTCCATTACTATCAAATGGATGTGTTTTGCTGATACCCATTCTCCTTTAACCTGTGCAAGAGGCAGCTGTGCTGTTAAGTGTAGACAAAAAAAACCTCAATGCGATGCAAATATGCAAGAGACAAGTTATTAGGCAGGCAAAAGAGCTTTGGTTTTTGTTCAGTTGAGCAGGGGATTAATTCCTTGTAATGGAAGTGAAATGTGCCAGATCAGGCTCCTGTATCACCACTTACCTTCAGATTCTCACTGAAATGTCATCCTCTGTGTTTGCACTGAGCAATCTGTTTTACCCACGCATGGCACAGTCCCCAGCTCAGTCTCCTATGGGGTCAGATTTTAAAAAGGGCACATTTCTCAATAGCTGTCATTGGGCACTCCCTCCACAGACTGTTTGACCTAGAGTCTCTTACGTACATCAAAAATTATTCTGCACATTAGTGGTAGAGGTTTGAGGCATGGACTACTCACCATGGCATTGTAAACACAGCCCAAAACAAAAAGATTAAAGTCACAGTGCTGTGTGTTCACCCAGCAGTGTGAACTGATGGATTTCTTAGTCAAGACTTTTAATAAAACACGGTGGCCAAGACTCAGCCTGAAATACCATCCTCTACTCTTCACTGGATTACCCTCCCTTCTGTCTGACACGCGGCAAAGCGTGCAGAGACACCTCTGACCCAAGGATTGCAGCAATCCACAACAAGAAGTCTCACTTTTTCCAGGAAATGTGGGTTGCAGTTCTATGCACAGCAGTGTCTGCGTGTGTAAAAATGGGCTCAAGAGAGCACAGAGAGGTTTGTGGAACAGGATAGCATCAAGCCCTGTTCCGAGTAATACCAGACCAGCTGTAGAAACAACAACTGAAGTATTTAATTCAGAAGTACACTTAAACACATGCTTATCTTACATGAACTGATGAAGCTTAAACAATCAGTGTCTGTATAGAGAGAGTATTATAGCTCAATATTTTTAAATAGCATCAGATGCTTCAAAAATTATAAATCTTTCGCCCTTTGAGTATATACATTCCCTTGAGAAACAGGATGGTATAGTATGCAATCTCTGTAATTTTTAATCATTTTCCATAGTTTTTTTCTTGATTTACTCCTGTTTTTCTCTGATATTTAATCTTGTTTTTCATTACCTCCTCTTCTTTCTGATGAATGTTATCTGCAGCAAAATTACTATCCTCATGATCTAAATGTCTGAGAAATTTTCTTCCTTTCACTCCTTAAATGGAAAACTATATTTGGAAAAGTAATCTGAAACTTGGAAAGCAGAGATTAAACTAAGTTTGTTCCCRAAGTTTTCTTCATTTGTTTAGTTCATTTTTGTTTCAAGTTTGGCCCAGTTCTTTGTCAAGGGAACTGATGGGACAAGGTGCTATATGAACAAAATTTTTCAGGGCACTAGGACGGAATAACAGACTGGACCATATCAGAGTTCAAAACCATCTGAGGAATAAAGAACATGTGTTCTGCACAGGGACATTTAACTTCATACAAGGATGATGGAAAAGACTCTTACACAGAACAGCATGGAGCAAGACAGAAGACAAATTTCTGCTTTCGGAGCTCAGATTGAGAACACAGGGAAACAGCGATTTGTGCTGCTCATGTGTGATTCATCTGTCATCTGTAGCCGCTCGAGGCCCAAGTACCACAGTGGGCAGTGAAGCAAGACCAGCACAAAGTGGCAGCAAGAACAAAGAAAGGTGTTCACCTGTGGAAATGGAACCTGCACTAACAGTGGGTACTAGCACTGATTCCGGTCTTTCTTGCTAGTAAGAAGCCAGCACTGCACACTGACTACTGCATATAATATGTCAGGCCTGTTTTAAAAAGGAGATAATCACAAAATACGCAAAAATAAAGGAAAGAAAATGGAAAGGTTTCCAGCAAAGGGAAAAATGAAATAAAGGTCTATATACATTGCATGCAGGGGGCAGGATGAAGAGACTTTCAGAAGAATTTAAATGCAAAGTCAACCAGACACCTTGCTTACTGCTGTCAGAATACAGAAAGGGAACTCTGCATAAAATTAAAAACTTAATAATAATTAATATTTACACAAAGTATTTAATAAGACAAGGCATTCTTTAGAGGGAAAAAATGTAGGAAGGCCTATAAATATCAAGATCGAAACATTCTGAAGCTATCAAACAACACTCTCTCCTGTTGAGAGAGACTTCATTATTTTGCATAGTAGAATTTAAAGTTTTAAACACCTTCATCTGAAGCATGTTTTGCTGACTACTATCCTGAGATACCACTAAGGCCAGATATTTTCATTAGTTTCCCTGAGATTTCTCCAGTCTTCAGTGCCAGATAAAGAATATTTGTCTTCTGTGGACACTGATTTAATGACAACACTAAGCAGCTTTAAAGGTGCATTTCTTTGTAAAATTCACAGAAGTGGAATTCTAGGAATACATGTCCCAAGACTAAAACAACTTTGATGAACTGCTGCCATGAATGTTTTCCCAAAGACCAGTGACTCAAGTTTTTTCAAAAGCTTGATAAATGACCTTTGATGTCACAACTGTAATGACTGGCCCCAGTGGGTTTTGTTTTTTGTTTAATTAGTGTTTGGGTTTTTAAAAAAATATTTCCTTTTAAAATTTCTTATGACAGTTAAGATTTTCATGTACAAAACAAGAAACTAGGTTGCCAAAGAAATCAACCATACATTCAAGGAAATATTGCAAATATCAGGAATGCTGACAACAAAACCAAAAAGTCATCCTTTAAAACCCAGCAGTTAAAAAATGTTTTGAGTTTTTTAATCCAGAAAACAGAGAAAACATTTTATTTCACTATGATAAATCTATACAACACATTGCATATTACTTTCCTTCTTTAGCAAGCCAAAAGCTGGGCTAGGAAACTCTCAGAAATTTATCATTGCGTTATACTAATTTTACTCTCTTGAGGCTGTAGAAAGTGAACATTGCAGAGAGCTCTCATTTTCTTACCAAAATACCTTGTTCTGTAGTTGCTGCTTATCAGTGTGTTTTATGTCCTTAGAGACAATAGTCTTTTGCTCTACTTACCATAATAAAGGCCTTTTTAAAAGTTATTGTTTAGTAATACAGATTTTTCAGTTTGATATTTTTCCTGGATCTACATTTATATGACCAACTTAGGCAAAAGTTAAAAATGTTCAAAGGCTAAGTGCTGAAATGTACACACATATGTTCAAGATTTTAACTAAACCACAGCAAGCTTTTATGTCTGCATAAGAAAGAGGACACAAAGTGTTATCAATGCAAACATAGGGATAGCTAAAACACAGGCACTTAACTAAGAATGCATTTAGTTAAGGACACCAAACAGAATTATATTCTAGGAAGGAAAAAAACAATTAAGAAGAAAAATTTCTATTCAGGGACATATTATTCTTCCAAAATATATTCTGGTGTCTCTGTTGATGCTTATCTCACCGGCCTTACTTTGCCTGATTGAGGAATATGAGTAGATTTCCTACCAGCAAGGCTGACTGACCTAATTTCCAGAAAGGCAGAGAATCTCTGGTCCTCTGTGTTTTGACAGAAGAAATATTAAGCTAAAATATATCACCTTCAGAAAAGGATCCATAGATATGGGCAGCTCCAGGATGAAAGCAGTTTATAATTGGACACTGTGCTCTGCAGCAGTTTGCACCATGTGGTACTGGACAGTCAGGCACCCAATGAACCCAAACTCTTCCAGGCAGCTTGGCTCCAAGTGATTATTGAAGAATGCTGGAGACCTGGATATAAACAGACTGGACTATCCTTAGAGGAAGGGCAGAGCAGTTAAGTACCCCACCAGACACATGAAAGCACTCAGAGATACAAGGACATAGCAAACGCTCCGCCCTGCCCCAAGAAAAAAGGAATTGCATTTCCAGTTACAAATCTATAATAGGGAAACCCAAACAGAAAAAATTTAAATGATTACATGCACACATTCTCTGAAGCATTCAATAAATGGGATCAATACACGTTCTGTTGTATTAAGGGAAAGCGACAGACAAATGTCTGATCTCAAAGAGTGTGTGAATTACGATTGCCAGAGTCCCTGCTGAAAAGCAGAGTCTGAGGAATCTAATTCCTTCTGTTAGCATAGAGTGGTCAGGGAAGAAAATACCTCAGCAGTATTATCAATTTAAAAAGCAGTCCTGGGGACGAGAGAGGATTTTGTTTAATGCCAAAGGAATGTTGACTCCTTAGATGTTTCAGAGGAACATGTTATAAAGGATATGGAGGTTATTTGTAGATCTAGAAAAAGGGCCAAATATATTCTACCCGAATCCTCAGATGAACAGAAATATTGAGTAAACTATTAAGGCTGTCATGTATGACAAAAACACAGGCCAAGTCAAGCAAAAGAATCCATTACAGTACCACAGGAAAAACTGTCCCCACAGGGGGGAAAAAATGCACAAGACCTTTTTGCAGGGCATGTGCATGCAAGCAAATGTATTCACTGTGTTCAGCTGTCTTTAACAACAGACAGTAGGACTTTAGAAGTCACTGCATTTACTACTTGCTCATTCTCACTAGAGAGTATATGCCTAATGGGTCTCAGTTAGTCCAATTTGTGTCTCAGCAGCTATCAGTGGTGGAAGGGATGATTTACATGCATTTGACACGAGTTTTCACAATCAGAAGCAGCAGTATTATGATAGACTGTTACAGTTAAATGGATACTTTGGGGGAAAAACATACCCTTCACAACTGCTTTAGAAGGGATGCAAGAAGCAGAGACCTGGCCGCTGGGCTCTGGGACCACATGAACTCTCCAAGACAAAATACACCACGAAGCCTTTTATAWAACAGCCAAGCTGCACAAAACTGCAAAATAGCTATGCAGAAAGCCGCAGAAAACTCCTAAGTAGCAGGTTGTTCATATACATTTAAAATGCTCTATTACATGGCTGTTGCTTTAGCAACAATTATTTTATGCATCATAGCTATGCATTGTTAGTATTTTCATTACTGAAACTTCTGACAGATGATGAAAGGGGAAAAAACACCTTTTGGGCAATCTCACCAAACCATTTGGAGCTGGCTGTTTTGCTATGCAGAGGCTGTAGCTGCAAGCTCCAAGGAGTTTAATGGAGCTATTGAACAAAGCCAACCTCTGCCAGATGGTTTGGCTTAGAATGGATACCAAGCAATATAACCCATAAATTTTAGGTCGTTCACCTGTCAAACTATGCTTTTTATTTATTTTTTTAATTTCCTACAATGTATTCAACTGCAGTGGAAAGAACCTGAACTTTCAAGATACTTGCAACAATGGTGGTTTAACGTGGGGATGAAAATATCATGGTAGAGKCGTTCACAGAACTTGATCACTTCTCTTGCTGGATCCCAACTTTATAGTATGAACCTTCAGGAATGTGAAGGAAACACTTGCTGACAGCATGAGAGTAGTTAAAAATATTCACCAGAAGGGAGAACAGGGGATGTAATAATGAGCATGCAGTTTGAAAAGCTACTTTGAACCAGGAGCTTTCTGTGTTGTCTAAATTTAAGGAGCCACCCACAAGAAGGGCAAGTGAGAAAGAGGAGTTGCAAAAACAGAAAAAATAAACGCACTAAACCCCACTTCACCCCTCTGCATGTGTGAGCTGCAGCAGCAATCAATCACATTTCTCTATTGGGACTGCTTCTGTGTCCTGGATAGGAGAGCTTTGCATCAACACATTTATGCTTAAGTAGCTGAAGCACACCCAAAGGCTACAGTAAACTTCAGACCGATTTTGCAAACAAATAAATAAAGGTCAAGGCTGAAATTCCAGCCACTGCCTCTGGCCACATATGGCTCACTATCCCTAGAGACACAGGAYGAAGCAGGCACGGTGCTGTGACACAGCCTCATGTATTGGCACAGTAGGCAGTGTTTCCAAAATAAAGATGTGGGCAGGAGTCCCATAATCAGAAAAATAGGAGGGAACAGTTTCAAAAGTGACTTCAGAAGGTAATTTTGTGTCATGTGGACTCTAAAATCACTTGGAAAATATTACTTCACATCTGCTTGTTCCTGCAGGGGGGTCCGACAGCCCCTCTTCCCAGTGCCAGCACTATATTTGCTTTCAGAGACAGAAAAAACACCCAGTGTGCCAGCTTTCCAGAGACTACTTCTCTACCTAAAGGAGCATGAGGCTTGCTGGCTCGCTAGGCTGCTCTCTGCCTATGCTAGGGCCTTGTGGAGCCTGCTACRATCCCCCCCTAGCTGACACAGCGAGCCGTGTACCAAACCATGTCCCTAAAGAAGCATCTTGGTAAAGAAAGGGAAGGGTGTGCACAAAGAACCAAAGTCTCACTACCACACTTTCCAGACTTCCAATGGCCSTATGGTCATTCACTCCCACATCTTAGAAAAAAGAAACCGAAGCCTTGTCTTCTAAAAATCAAGACAAGAATTAGAGCTTTTGAACATAGTAGAACATTCCCATTTCTACAACTGTATAATTGTCATCCTTTTACTTACTATAAATCCCCTACAGTAGTTTCTATATTATTACAGTTACTTGAAATTGAAATAACTAAAACTGTGAAAGGAAAGTGGCAAAGTAATTGTTTAGCATGGGACTCATATGAGAGAATGCCAACTAATAAACAGTAGGAAAGATGGAAAAAAGCAAATGACTAGACACTCAATTTGCATGTGTAATAACCCACTATATATGCTGTAACCCCACAGATAACATAAAGACACACTGCAAAAAGTATACTCAATTTAATCTCTTGTTCTTCTATTTTACAGATGCATTTGTAATGGAGATTTTTAAAAATTACATAATATTGCTTTCCAATACCATTTTGTTACCCATAGATCAGAATATACTATACCACAACACAGTAGATGAGGAAAAAGGCTTTCATTTAATCCTTCAGAAACAGAGCATATATTACTTACACATTGTGAATAATAGTCAGGGAATACTACTGGCCAGCAGCAGGAGAGTTGAGGCAGCCTGTGRTTTCCATTCCACAAAAGAATAAAGAGGAAAACAAGGAGTTTCCTCTCCCTTATGCTTAGGGGCTCAAAGACTGAGGGGGTTTACCCCTCAGGCACAGATAATACATCATCAGGTTGCAGCAATGCTCTGGGCAGCAACATTCCATGAGGTCTGCAACTAGCCATTTCAAGAGTGAAATTTGAAAACAAGTTTTTGAGATGTCTTTAAAACTACAATGCATTTCACATGGCTTGCCTAGGCTTTACAGGAGGTTACAGGCTGTTGCTTTGGTGACCATGAATTCTACTACTGCTGCCGTCCTCAAAAATCTCCCAGGATTATGGGTGGTGCATAAAAGAAGTGGTATCCAGCAGGCAAAAACACCAGTGGATGTCAGAAATTTGTCTCATGCAAATCCCAAGGCTTATCTTATATCACTAAAGCTATTAGGGGCACCTCTGCAGAGAAATAAAAAGATGGAGCTTTAAGCCTTCATCATTATACATTAAAATCAGGGGGGTTTCATCAGGAGAAAAGATGAAAGCAGCAGCCAGCACCTGACTGATTATTTAGGGATTCCCAAAGTATGAATCAGCCATGCTAATAACCAAAGACAAGAACCTTGAACGCTGACATCAGAGATATTAAAAATTTAATGAGAAACTCTATAACTACAAACTAAACATTGAGAGATTGTTTCCTCAGTCATTGGCAGTATATTCTAATTCCCATTATGAAGAGTACAGCCACTGAACTAATTTTGTGATTTAATGTTAACTAACGGAATTTAACCTTTTTTTCTTTCACTCATATTGGGTTTTCATCTGCATAATACTTAATGGTAGAGGTGGGCTTGGTGGGTCTGTGTGCAAAAGAAAAACTGAGCAATCTGACCATCAAGAGATTAATTATATATTTCATTACTAAATTAAAAAAACCACCTCATATCTGATGAAATGCTTTCAGGTAATTCTTGTGATAATCATCCTCTGATCTTTTCAGCCATTATAACCTTTAGTTGGTCTCTATACTGAAGCTAATAAGGTCCAGGTAGAGGGCCCAGGACTCAGCCAAGAAAATAGTTTTAGGTGGTATGGAGTATTTGTAGATAATTTGTGCTCCCACATTACAGTGATACCCATTATAATGTTCAGGCCAGGGAAAAATAGACAATCAATTTAAATTCAAACAGCAGCTAAAGTAAGAAAATTAATCTGTTAAATAAGTGTGACATTTCCATCCCTGTTTGTTTATGGCAACAACTATGGCCTGATATATGTTACTGAGACCTCCAAGGTCTTTGGTTGACTTTGACAAAGAACATCAAGGATCTCTTCTGAATTTCTAAATTAAACTACACAGCAGAAAACTCAAAACAGCATGACTGATTTAAATGCTACATGGCTTAAAATCACCTACCCCTATAATAGATAAATACCAAATTTCAGCTCCTTCTGTATGATGCAAATTACGAAGTGGAGTACAATTTTTGTATGTGCAAGAAATAGGATTTAGCAGAGACTGTTTCTGTCTTTCAGAGATAAAATTTCCCAAACATATGTTGCACCTCTCTTCCTCCTGTGATCTGAGTATATCTTTCAAGGAATAGGTGTTTGGGTCAAATTCTAAAAACACTCAAACTAGTACACCCACAGTTATTTTTAGGGATGTTCCCCCTTAAAGCCAACATCTAGGCTGTATAATCACAACAGCAATATCAATGTAGTAAAAAGTATCTAATTTGAGGACAGACCACTCATTTATTCTTTTAATTTTCTTTTTCTTTTTTTCATTCTGTGAAAAAGCAATGAGTATGTCCTGCATTTGTAACTTMTTTTTTGTACTCAGTAAAGTGTTATGGGGCATAGATTTTACTTTTATTGTGCTTTCAAAATGTTCTTAAATTTTTGAGCACAATAAACACATGTCTTTCACAACTCCATAACCATTCTTAGACATCTGCACTCATATTTTGGCACTGCCTGGTGTATTTCATAAAACTGAACACAAAAGATATGTTAGAACTCTGCTGATGAGCTGTTTGCTGCAAGACATTAAAATTCACAAGCACAGACTATCAAAACTTACCATCACTTTTGCTAATATTTCAAATTTTCATACTCCAGGTTTTTTACTACCTAAAAAAAAAGACCAACATCTTAATTTACTTGAAAATTACAACAAAGCTGACAAGCTATTGGTTTTTCAGTCAAGTTAGACAATTTTGATACCTTAAAAAAAAAACAACTGTAAAAAAGGAACACACTGAATGTTGGTTACACAGTCAATGATTGTTACATGTGAGTGCTATTTCCAGAAACCTGCCACTCATTTTGTTAACATGTGTGAGCCATACATGTGACTCATGTTTGTGACTCACAATTAAGCAATACTGACCAATTTCCATCATATTTCCTCACAGTGGGTTGACACATTAAAATAAAGAGTGATTTCAGCATTAAACAGCTTGAATCARAGAACAGAAACAAAGGCAAAATGAACATATAAATTAGGAAAGTTATACATACTAAGTGCAGACACAACTGTTAATTAAACCAGAAGTTTTCTTTTGGCACTAACCTAAACCAAAAATCTGTCAATAAGAATGCACACCCCTGTTAACTCTTAATCCACAAAGTCTTCCAATTTTTCTTTCAATTTTCCACTCACAAAAATCCCCCTTTGCTGCTTCCCATGGCTTGCTCGCTCTGACAGTTTGTCACTCTCAGACAGTTATGCTTACTCTTGGCCCCTCAAAGGAACTCCCTTTTTAAACACACTGATTTAACTTTCCTCTTTAGATTTCTGAAGTTGCTCCCCCCTGCAGTAATGCTTCAGATGGCTGCTGCCTGGCTAAGGCAGACCTCCCTTTGCTAGCACCCTTCAGGGTCATCTCCTGCCTGACTCTCACCTGTGAGTTTTCCGGGGCATCCAGTTCTCAAACCCCCACTTTGCTCACTAGCTTGGTGAACAAATTCTTKCTCCTCCAGGCTCCTGCTGCCTTAGGCAACAGCAGAAATGGATGCTTCCCTAGTAAGGGAGATCTTTCATGTGGGCTCCCCTGTTATTGCTAACTCCTGTCACGGTGTTTGCAGGGGTCTTAGGATGAGGGAAGAGACAAGGATCTGACTCCATGTTTCAGAAGGCTTGATTTATATTATTTTATGATATTTATTATATTAAAACTATACTAAAAGAATAGAAGAAAGGATTTCATCAGAAGGCTAGCTAAGAATAGAAAAGGAAAGAATGATCACAAAAGCTCCTGTCTCGGACAGAGAGTCTGAGCCAGCTGACTGTAACTGGCCATTCATTAGAAACAACCACATGAGACCAATCACAGATCCACCTGTTGCATTCCACAGCATCAGATAATCATTGTTTACATTTTGTTCCTGAGGCCTCTCAGCTTCTCAGGAGAAAAAAAAATGCTAAGGAAAGGATTTTTCATAAAATGCGTCTGTGACAAACCCCAAATTTCAAAGCCTCAACTTTAGAGGTCCAAAACTCCATTCAATAACTTATGGTGGCCACAGTACCTGTGCCATACCAAAGACTCTACCTCTGGATTCAAAGCAAACTCCAGTGACGCATCTGCTCAATGCAGTCTGATATCAGACATCATTTGCTTTGCTCAAAATGGTACCCATCACGAGCATAGCCTCTTCCCACAGTACCAGGGAGATTCTCTGAGATCCCTGTACTGTGATCAACAAGGTCACCACCCAGCAAGCACAGGCCACACATCACAATGTGCATGCAACAAGTCTATTCTCAGTGTATGTTCAGATCTACCCAGCTGATCTACCCAGAAATGGCCAGCCCAGCCTGCTGTGCAGGATTGTGAAGTTAATTTGTYACACAGCTTCACTCAGCCCCACAGCTGAGTCAATTACCAAAGCTCTGTGTACACCAAAATGCTTGTGTTGCTGATCACACTGACACTCTAGACAGCAGTGATCAAGTAAACATGTTCCTGATGCCTTGTTCTTACTGAGATTCTTGATGACTTCAGATCAGCATACTTCATCTTCTACTTTTGTGTGTATTTACAAYTTTCTGGATTGTGTTTGTTTGTTTGTTTATTCAAAAAGATTTCCTTGTACCTGAATTCTTCCCTGCAGATTATTACTCTCTCCAAGACAATGGACAACTCCAGAAGGAAGAGGGCTACACAGAGCCTTCACAACTTCTTCAGATCCTAGCTCTTTCTCARGCATGAATCAGTGTCAATGCCTGTGTCTTGCTCCGGCATCTTCTGCTGAAAGGAAACATTCTGGGAGCCCCACACTTATGTTCCACACTCCTTAAACCTTCCCTTTTTGAAACATTTCCCCTCACCAAAAGAAAGAAAAAGCCAGAAAAAGTATTGTGCTCATGGTGATTTTCTATAGCCTGCCAAATACAAAATATCCATCCTGGGTCCCACTTGCAGCAATGAAGGTGAGTCAAACATAATTTGTGGAGGAGGGAAAAAAATAATCTTTTATGTCAGCTCTTCTACCAAGATCACAACAATACTGCAGTTTATTGCAACTGAGCACAACATTTGCTCCATTGGTAAATTAGTCTCCAAACAAATCATTCACAGGTTATTTTGGCTAGTAATACTCCTGGGTATCAGACCACCTAAAAAAAAAAAAGTATGGTTTATGGCACAAAGTTTTGCTCAGTTTCCAATGCCCAAAGACATTTAAATACCTTCAGAATTGGGCACCTCATCCTGGTCAGCATCACTTATGCTCCACAAATGGAGTGTTTTAGCAGCTTTGTGACAAATGTGCCCATGCCTGGCCCATGGATCAGCCAGATGAGAGATGCCTCTCTCACCAATGCAGAAAAGGAGCACCTTAGCATTTGTGGAAGAGTCTCTCTGCTGGCATCCTTCCATAATCAATCAGCATAACCCACCGAGAAAGCAAGCACAGAAAGAGAAAAAATTCTTTTCAAAACTCACACTTTTCTCTTCTTAATACATTTTGAAATTAATCTGAGGGTCTCACTGTCTGAGACTCAAATATTTCTCTTCACAAACTTGATTCTCAACCCTGTCCCAGTCCTTCTGGCATATGGCTCAGTCTAAGTTTTCCAGCTGTAAATCACAGCCAGGGATGACTTTCAACAACACTGTGCCTTTACAGTTAACAAAGCAGGACCAGCTATTTCTCCAGGGTCGCACAGGTTACAGAAGTTCTCCTCTAGAGGTCAGCTTTCATATTTGCAGAGAAAATTTGGTTTCTCTGCTGTTTATTCTTTCCTCTGAGGACCTAGGGTACAGCAGAGAGCTTTCCAAAAATGAAAGCACTGACTTTTGCTGTTACTCTTCAAAATGCCTTGTCTTCTTTCTGAAGGGGTAGAGGGCTCTGGCTGCATAGGGTATGTGATGGCTCACTTCCCAAAGCTGTGCTTTTTGACATTTGACAAACACAGGAGAGCTGCAAGACTGGAGGGTGACAAGAATAATCCACACATCACTGAACAAGCCACCTATAAAAGAAATTACTTGCAGAAAGGATCAGATTCTTGTTTTTTATTCCTTTGAGAGCACTGCTTTATCTGTGTTTTAGAGAAGCAAATGGAGCAAAGTGAAGGGATAATTAAGGGAAGACAAATGGGAGGGAGAAAACKAAACAAATCCTGAAATATCTGATCAGTACGTGATTAAGCTGGACAGAATTTACATAGAATTTTAAGGAAAACACATCTATATTTCTTCCAAAAGATTTTGAGATGAATGCTTCACAACAGACCTCATACTCAGGCTTGAAATGTAAGTAATTATTTAAATGAAATTGGAGCTTAATTTTGCCCTTTTTTTTTAGACTGTCAAAATTGGATTGTTTCTATGTGAAAACTTTCCACAGCTCTTGTGAGAAAACAGAAACTGAGTGGTGGACTATTCCAAACTCCTTAGGACACTTCATTTCAGAATAATTTTAGGTGAAAATTTAGGGGTCATTTTAGGATTTCATTCAAAAATGGGTTCAGATCTAGAATCCAACGAAAGAAAGGTCTGGGCTTCTTTTTAGCCAGTGTACCAAGCTCTTGAAGAGTCTGAGTTGCAGACAAGTGCAATTTCCTGAAGCCAAAAATCTCGGTAATTTTTGGCCTTTACATTAATAATAATAAAATGTAAGAGGCAGTAAGCATTAAATATTGTATGTTTAGTGCACAATCACAGCTGTAAATTGCACATATATGGAATCTTATCCCAGCTAGGCTCTATTTTTATGAATTTGGAAAGAATGTATTTTTTCCCCTTAAAAATGGCAAATTAATAGACTTTCTTGTCACTGGACACTTTGTCTTAATTTTTCTACACTACGTTCATTCAGTCTGTAGTTCATGCATTAAACAGTGATTTGGCAAAGTGCTTTTGAGCTCATATAATTGAGAATCAATGTACCTTCAGCACCTAACTAACAAGAGTGACTGGAAATTCTCACTTCAATATCTGCTTATTCACACAACTGTTGCCCTGAAATTTTGTAATGGCAAATTTCAAACTGTGACTCTGAAAAATATTTCTCTGTTAGGTAGCAGCTTTTCTCTATACTTTCTTAATCCCCTTTCTATTTATTTTCAGCAAGCAAAAGAACAAGTAGCCTTTACTGCTCAGGAAAGAACAGGAAATAGACATCACACCTGCACATGTGAATACTTGTGGAAGAAAGAGTTTGTTTTCTCCATCAGGTGTTTTTGCAGAAACAGCACAGGACTCCCCAGATACTTTCACAGTAGCCAGAACAAATAAAACTTGCTACATCTTCTGGATGTAGGACAATAGGAATATGCCACACTCCTGTGTCGAGAGAAAGTTTAAACTAAAACTAGGTACTGATCTAGTTAAATTTGCTTTAGTATTTCATATTATTAGGGTTTTTGTCTTTTTTTTTTTGGTTGAAAGGATGCTTCTGGCAAGGTCTGCATGCCCTAGAAAATCAAAACATGGCCAAGTTCTAAGGTTTTCTAACCCCTTTTTACCACTGGCTCTCCCTGAGTGATTTCATGCTCCAGAATTTTCTTTCCAACTACTAATTTCAAAAGATAAACTAATCTGAAAATTAAATAGGAGCACTGAACCATGAGTTCTTTGGCCTACTGCTCAAAGTCCATATGATGAAGGTTTTCAGACTTGCAGTTGACACTGAGAATTAGTTTATGTGACTGATAATTAGACTCATTAGTGTGTGCAGCTTAATATTTGAGCCTTCTCCAATTTTCCTGTATGACCTTATTTATTTAATTCACTTCAGTTTTTCATCATTAAAAAATAAAACAAACCGCAAGCAAAAACCCCACCAATTCCAGCACCAAAAATACCCCAACAATAAAATCTTTCCTCATCCAGTCTCTGTATATCTTGCTTGCATGATTTTTTAGTTTCAGGTGTGTGGACAAATATGGTCTTTGTTATCATAAAGTTTTCCATGAGATACTGCATACATATAGTCCCCTCTTCCCAAATCCAGAATAAAAATGTATCATATTAACATCTAGCTGAGGCCAGAAGATGTATACATCAATTTCTGCTTTGTCTTTACATTTCCATGAAGCTTGAGATCCTACCTCCAGCAAAAAAGCCCTCATCGAAAATGTGCTCAAAATTTATAATTTAAAGACAAAATTGTTTTTAAAAACAAAATTGTTTTTAAAAAACAGTCTCATCTAAATGACATGTATTTGTTAGTAGAGCTTTCACCACATCAAAGTTACTGTTCTGAGACTTCCAACACTGCACAGCACTGGAGGAAGAAGCAGTGAGAAGTCAAAACTGGGGGCTCACAAGTGCAAAAAGTGAGAGTCTTTCAGGGCAGGGAAACTCCCAGGGTTGGCTTCCACTCAGGCTACCTGCACTGCTGATGGTGCTCCYGAATGGCTTCTTTTAATAGCTAACCCAGGGTAACGTGTGTGCAAGTGCAGTACTAATTATTCTCAGCCTTTTCCTTCCTTAAGCAAAATCTTCACATCTGAAAAAAAGATCCTTGAGAAAATGGCTTCATCTGAAATTACTATGACCCTCAAGCTTTCAAGGATTTATGTTGGATATTCTGTACCCAGAGGCAATTTAACACAGATAGTTTGGATACAGAGTACAGCTTCTCTTTATTGATGAAAGTGTTCTTTATTTGTCTTTTAGATTGTCAGGCACTTAAAATATTTCTTTTAGCAAGGTAAAAGAAAGACACAAACAATTTAAAAACAACAGCCCAGTTAATCTTCATTTCGATGAAGGATTCTGTAAAATATAATATTCAGACAGCCTTAATGGAATCTGAAAAAACTAAGCTTCAGGAAAAAAAAAAAAGCAAAACTTATTTTAGTCCCTGTTTTTTCCCAATGGAGCTTGTAGTTTCTTACTGCAGAGGCCCAAAAATTTAGGGGACAGTTTTTAAGGAGACATTCAGGGATTTAGGAATGCCATTTTGCCAAGGCTAAATCTCCAAGAACCTCATGCCTAACTGAGGGGATCAGCTAATGTATGCCATAATTTTACACAGACAGCCCTCTAGTCTCTTGCTGCTGAATTATTTATTAGTGAGACTAGTTGTTTGTTAAGGCAGATAATAGGGAAAATGTTCCCTGGAAAAAATAGATTGCATTCATTCTTTTAGTTTAAAAGAGTATCTCACTTTATGCAGTCAATTATATTTTTACTCTCTGAAGTTGAAAAATATTTAATAGCTGCTCTTAATAGTTTAAAGAACACTTTAAAAACTGAAAGATCTCAAAAGATATATTTAAACTGAGGAGTAATCTGTTTTGGTAAAGAATTCTGAAATTATACACTTTTGGAAATCTACCTAAGCACACCATTTTTCTGAAGTAATGATTTTTGATGAAAAAGTTAATATTCTCATACCAAAAATATTTCAGCTTTTGTTACTGATAGTAATAAAAAAATAAAAAAACAACAACATGGGGTTGATCAGTGAACTTGATGGCCTTAAATATAAGGAAGAGAAAATCCAGTAATACACTCTGCTATTCCTGTCCAGGCACCTCTGAAGCAGCACACCTTTCTCAACAATTCCCTTGACAAGGTCTCAACATTTTCCCCAAATAACCCCCTAGATGGGCAGTGACACCCAGCCTCACTCTAGAGACACACCTTTCACTGCGCCCCAGAGGGCATCCTGATGTTACTGAGGGAAGGATACTGAATTACAAACCCTGCCTAGGCAGAAATTTGTCTGTGTATTGACCAATGCCTGTGCTAACATCCAGCTTTTGAGTGCAATTTATCATTTGCTCTCTAGTGGCCTGATCTGGTTTTGGATGAAGCCAGTGGAAAAGCTCTTGCCAACTCCATTGGCAACTAAATCAGGTCATAGATGGAAAGATACAGAATTTCTAACAAATTTCTAAAGCATGGGGAAACAAGTAGGCAAAACTAAGATTATGTCTGGCTGCCAGTCAAAATAATAGGAACTACCCTTATAAGTTACATTTTAAATCAAAACATGTTAAATCAAAACTAAACTACAAGCATTAGTAGTGTGTTTATGTATTAGGCTGCATATCAGGAATAAGGTTTAGCTACATAAACTTGTAATTATTGCAAATGTACATATAGGCTAGAGCTGGATCTGCACTGAACAACAGAAATGGTGAGTGTGCTTTTGTTTTGCCTCTCTGCCAATATCAGTGAAACAGTTACAGCAAGGTTGAGAATGGAAATCATCAGTAACTTTCAGCAGGGCTCAGGGAGCTAGTGAGTGAGGTCTACTGGGAAAATGCTTTAGAAGGTGCAGAGGTCTATCAGTGCTGGTCATTTTTCAAGCACCACTCCTAAGGGCAGAGGAATGGGTGATTCCTAGATGTTGGAAGTCCAACAGATGAGGAAGAATGCCAGCTTGGCTGAACAGGTAAAGCAAAAAAGGATGATCCTTGTAGGTCACTTCCAGCCCAGGATATTCTGTGAATCTGTTTTCATTTCTATGATTCCATGACCCAGAACTGGAGCTCTAATGCTATAATGCTCAGTTAGAAGAAAAGAATATCTCCAGAGAAAAAAAATGGAGGACTAGGGGGAAAGAATGTCATCATCCTACATCTACTCAATGGCTATCTCTCAGGCACAGGCAAATTTACCAGTTTCCTAAGGCAGAAGACAGACAAATTGCAATGAGAAATAAAGGAAAATATTAGAATGTGGATCCTGCTATGCTGCTAGGACAATAATGGAAAATATTAGGTGGTGGTTCCTGCTATGGAAGACAGGACACCTTGGCAGAGATAAGCTTCTGAGGATCTCTGATCCTCATACAAGGCAGGACGAATAACCCTGTCTCCCTTCAGATACTCACTCTATTTCCTTTATTCCTACTCCATGCTACTGAGAGACTTCAGCAGCCTCTGGGAGATCCTTTACCCAGTGGCTAACAAGTGCCACTTTCAACTGGAAATAAATTTGAGTACATGCTGATCTTTAGACTGAGCAGCAGTCTTTGGAAATACACTCATACAATACCTAGAGAGTAATAACAGGAGACAGTGTAGCTGTTTAAAAAGACTATAACAGAACAACCAATTTAGTGATTAATCTATTCTTGGAAACAGAGAAGTACCATCATAGCTTATGCTTTCCAGATGACTGCTCTAATCAGACCCTATAAGTCAGAGAGAACTCCATTTCCCCCTGTGATCAGTACATTCTTCATTAAGCTGAAAATCAGCATGAATTAATCAACCCTTAATCTGCTCATTCTAGGAGTAAAAAAATATTTCATATAAAAGAACCTCTGTTTTCTCTAGAGTCTCTAATTCATCCATATTAGGCCCTGAGAGGTAGCAGAGCTCCACAGAAATCTTTCTTCTCCCACTCAGGCAAAATCTCACCTAACTCAACAGCTGCTTGCTGTGCCACACGCCGCGAAGTTCAACAAGGTCCATGGTGTCTCCTTCTCTTCCAGCATATGATCCATGTCATTAAAATGAGTGCTTCACTGTAACCCAAGAGACTGAGAGCATCCAGCCCTGGCTTTCTTCTTGTTACCCAGAATTCAAAATTCCTGATTTAGGCAAGGAATTCATTGACCACAGCTGGGAGGGAGGATACTCAATGAAAATGGAAAGAGATAGGGCAGGTATAGAGCACTTCTCTCCCCTATGTGGTCTCCAAGCATCCAGCAATCAGGAATTTAAGGTTTTCTTAAAGCAGAGGATGCATCCAGATCATCATATCTAATAGCAACTGATAAAGATGTGAACCAGTCTGCAAGTCCCCTCTTGTATGGTTTACATTAAACTATAACCCTGCTCTCTCATGCCACTTCCAGTATTAACTATATATTTCCATACCTTAAGGCTGAGTTTACTCCCTTTTGATTGCACTAGAAAAGCCTACAATCATTTGAAAGCAGATGTCATTTGGATTTGAAAGAATATACACCTTGTCCCTAATATCAGAAACTGAGACATAAACAATCACTAAAAGCATTATGACCCTAGATGTTACTTCAACTCTTATTTGGCCAAACACCACCACCAATGGCGTTGCACAAGACTTTCAAACAGAGAAATCTTAAAAACTTTGTGTAGCTTACTAAAGATTGCTCAGGTTTAGTTGTTTTGGTGGTTTTTTTGGCTTGTAGGCAATTGCATTGTGGAATAAACACGTAGATCATTTGCAGAACACTGGTTGAATACCAGTTCATACATCTAATTGTCCGTTTCTACAACTTGACACCATTTGTAGTCAGAGGATGGCATGGTGCAGTTGACACACCTGAAGGAGAGAATGTTATCCAGAGGCACCTCAACAAGCTCAAGATGTGGGCCCATGGGAATCCCATGAGATTTAATAAGATCAAGAAGAAATGCTGCACCTGTGTCAGGGCAACACCCAGTGTAAATGCATGCTAGGGGATGAACAGATCAAGAAATGGGAAGAGGACTTGGGAGTGTCAAGAAAGACTTGGTGAATGAGAGGCTGGACATGAGCTCATAATGTGCATTCACAGCTCAAAAAGCCAAATATGTCCTGAGTTGCATCAAAAGTAGCATGGCCAGCAGGTTAAAGGAGGGCATTCTACCTTCCTGCTTCACTCTGCTGAGTTCCCATCCAGCTGTGGTATCCTAAACAAGCGACATGGAACTGTTGAGCAAGTCCAGAGGGTCACCAACATGATGAGAAGGATGGAACCCCTATGAACAAAGGCTGAGAGAATTGGCAYTGTTCAGCCTGGAGAAGAGAAGATTTTTAGGGTGACCCAACTGGGACCTTCCAGTACCTGAAGGAAGCTTAAACGAAAGACGGAAGGACTATTTACGTATAGTAACAGGACAAGGGGTAATGGATCCAGACTGACAGAAAATGGGTTTAGACTAGATATAAGGAAGAAATTCTTATGTGAGGATGGTGAGGCACTGGGACAGGTTTCTGAAAAAAGTTGTGGATCCCTGGAAGTGTTCAAGGCTARGCTGTATGAGACTTTGAGTAACCTGGTCTAATGAAACGTGTCCCTGCCCGTGGCAGGGGACATGGAAGTGGATAATCTTTAAGGTCCCTTCCAATCTTTCTGTGACAAACTCTCTCTCACCTCTAAAATAAACTCAAGTAATTTAAGAGAGAAGTTGTTTCCAATTATGTTTTCTGTTTTGCCAATAAAGCCAGCTTTTCTTCTCTGGCAAAATTCTAAGGCATCCCAGGCAGATTGCATGTGTTTCTCTCAGACATATACAGTACCATGTGTATGCTGGGTGTTGGGTGAACATTCCATAGCACTCAGCTGCTTTCATTAACCCAATGTTCCACTTTATAATCAGTCTAAAAATAGCAATTTGATGTAGGTGTCAGGTTTTTCAATAGGAAAGCATGGAGCAATTCTCCCAATTGAACCAGTTATTTTTCTTTCACTTACTTTTCAGAGGGGTGTTGACTTCCTCTGAGCTTAGCCTGTGTAAACATTTTTGTGAGCCCATTTTATATGGAAACAATCTGAGCATTAAAAGCAGCTCTTCCTTAGATTTTCCAGGAGTTGGCATTTCAGTCACTAGCAACCCTGCATACAAAATATCTTTGAATGCATGATTACATCTTTCTACAGGCCTTCCTCTAGTGGGAAATCAGTGTTCCATTTACAGGAGGAGGGCTAAAATGGTTTAAAATTTAAAGAGCTGTCATGAATTACCCCAAAATAACATACATAAAATATAAAATCTACTTTCTAGCATCTTCCTCATTGACAGTGCTAATGTACCAAAAAATTACCTGTCAGACAATTTACCAGGGAAAGTGCCCTACCAAGATATTCTGAAGATACATGTGAAAAATAAAGGTATTTTTCAGCAAGAACCAGATTGCAACAGGTGTGGACAAGAAAACAATCACTCAGCTGGGTGGTGTGGGGGAAAAGAGGAGGTAGGAAGTATTGAAACCCTGCCACTTGTCCTTTATCTGRTACAGCCTGCATGAAAGTCTTTTGTAATTCTACTTTCAGCACACGTATAGACAAAGAAAGGAAAGAAAGAGAAATATCTCTGTGTCACTTTTAAGTAGTATGATGTCTAACAGATTTTGTATGAAGGAACAAGTACCATCTGTACCCAGCTTTGAAACACTTGAAGTAAAACCTGTGCAAAAAGACCTTATTTTCAGAGCAAATCCACTTACATTTTCAATGTAGTAGACAATGATAATTTTAGTTTATTTAGCAAAGATAACTTGTGAACAAGCAGGTAGCGCAGCTACAGAGATATCCTTGGGCTGGCAGGTTCCACCAAAGTGCCTGACATGTTGCCATCAAGAGAGAAAAAAGAAGAGCTGTTTCAGCTCCTTCCTCCCATTTAATTTTTTCTGTCAAAACCCACACCTGTGCCATATTGTTTATTTTTACAGACCTTAATTTTTTCTGTGGTCTCATTTACACTGCCAGTCATTCTACACACACCCACACCCTGATTCAGCTTTCACTTTTTGCTTGTGCTAAACTAAAGTAGCTATACTGAAATCAAGTTGCAATCCATGATATCTGAAAAGTCATGAGAGTTAGGTGAAGACCTGGGTGACTGGCAAAAGAGAGGAATAATTGCACACAATTTTTAAAGAGGTGGAAATGTGGATCCTGGGAACTACCAACCTGTCAGCCCCACCTCTGTGCCTGGGAAGATCCTGGAACTGATCCTCCTAGAAGCTGTGCTAAGGCACATAGAATTCAGTGGAGGGATTCAGGACCGACAGCGTGGCATCACTGATGGCAAGACCTGCCTGACCAACCCTAGTGTCCTTCTATGATGGAGTGACTGCAGCAACGGGCAAGGAAAAGTTATGGATATTGTCTACTTGGACTTAGACAGGGTCCCCCACAACACCCTCTCTATACTGCAGGTGGATGGATTTGATGTGTGGACAGTTCTGGGCACAAGGAATTGGCTTGATGGTCACGTCCAGAGGGTAGTGGTTAATGCCTCAGTGTCCAGATGTAGGTCAGTGAGATGTGGCATCCTTCAGGGGTCCTTACTGGGACCAGCAGTGTTTAATGTTGTCATTGATGACACAGACACTGGTATTGAGTGTACCCTCAGAAGTTTGCAGATGACACCAAGCTGAGAGGTGCAGCTGACAAGTCTGAAGGACAGGATGCCATTCAGAGGCACCTGGATGTGGCAAAAAAGGGAGGCTGTGTGAACCTAAGAGGTTCAACAAGACCAAGTGCGTGGTCCTGCACCTGGGCTGGGGCCATTCCCATTATCAATACAGGCTGGGGGAAAGGAGAGATTGAGGGCTGCCCTGTGGAGAAGGACTTGGGGGTGCTGGGGAGTGAAAAGTTTGACACAACCCAGTAATACATGCTCACAGCCCAGAAAGACGATCATATCCTGGGCTGCATCCAAAGCAGGGTGAGGGAGGGGATTCTGCCCCTCTATTCTGCTCTAGTGAAACCCCACTTGGGGGGCTGCATCCAGCTCTAGGGTCCTCAGCACAGAAAAGAGATGGACTTGTTGGAGCAAGTCTAGAGGAGAGCCATGAAGATAATCACAGGGCTGGGGCACATCTCTTAAGAGGGAAGAGTTGGGCGTATTCAGCCTGGAGAAGACAATGCTCTGGGAAGACCTTATGGTGACCTTTCAGTACCTAAAGTGGTCTTCTAAGAAAGATGGGAATTGACTTTTTGTTAGGGCCTGTTGTGACAAGACAAGGGGTAATAGCTTTACACTGGAGGGTGGTGTATTCATACTAGATATAAGGAAGAAATTTTTTACTCTGAGGGTGGTGAGACACTGGAACAGGTTGCCCAGAGATGTCCCATCTCTCAGAATCATTGGACAAGGCTCTGAGCAACCTGGCCTAGTTGAAATGTCCCTGCTCATGGCAGGGGTGTTAAACTAGATAAAGTTTAACAATCCCTTACAACCCAAACCATTGTATGAAACTATGAAGCAGAAAACAATAAACTCTCACAGCATTACTCTATTTTTGATGTTTTGATAACCACCTTAATTAGGTAGAAATATGATATATATTAAAAACACACCAGAAACCACCAAAAAACCAAACCAACAACATTGACAAGAAAATCAACCAACCAAAAGCCCAAAAACAAAAACCCCAGGAAAACCCCAAAAAACCCCACAAACAAAAAAGCACGGACAAATCCAAAATATGTATGGAGGTAAATGGATTCTTTATCCTTCATGTGTGTTCGTGTAAGAGATACTTTTAGCCAACTGATGTAATTCACAGCTCCTACCATATTTCTCTATCCAAACTAAGATTCCCTCATTACTATCACTACAAAGCTGTCAGTGCACCTGCTTTTGAAAATAAAGGATACCATCCTTTCATCCCCTCCTCTCCCTTACTGTTTTTGCAGGAGTGGTGCAAAGTAGTGGGGGGTGATTAGGTTTTCAGCAAGGGAATGATAATAGGTATCTACAGGCTGGGGAGAAATGCATATTTGAGGTATTAGTTCTTTGCAGCTGAAGTCTGGGTCCAAAACACAAAAAGTCACATTTGCTTGTGCAGAGGAAAACATATAAATATTTGTGAATACCTGAAGTGTCTGGTGAAACTGGATTTTACTTGAAAGTAAACTCTTGCATGATTTACTGTGAAATGTAACAACTTTCTTAGCACTTTGTATTTGCTTGGGAAGTAAATAAAAACATATCCTCTAATAAAGGACTGCTACCTTGATCAGCCTTAGGGATTCCTGAGAGATTTTATTTCTGATGGGTTATGTTAGATGTATTTTTCATGTGTCAGTGGATTGAACTTGGGTGAAACCTGTCAGGTGTATTGTCCACTATCTTATACCAGATCTATGCTACCACAGCACAGCCATTTCACATCCAGCACAGAAATCTGGAATTTGATCTTCTCCATTAAACTCAGCTGAAGCTTTTGATTTTTACTGTTGTACAGACTTGTAATGCTGTGATCCCATTTGGGTGTAAAGCTTTTCTCTCCAAAAGCAATTTAATATATATTTTCATACCTAGTAGTGCGCACAGCAGTTGTTATCTTGTGCAGATTCACCTGCATTTTTTCATGGATAAATAGTTCCCACTGTAGTTATAGGAACCTATTCTCCTATTTCCTTCAATCCCTCAGTGCACTTCTRTTTTTCCAGATTTATAAGTAGCTTAAAGTCTGTAACACTCCTAAAAACCTGAGGAAACTGTTAAGAGGTTCCTCAAATCAACTTTGATGGAATTAAATATTTAAAGCAGCAGAGGGAAAATATGCTTAAAACCCACCTCTACTTCTGTTTGGAACAGCACTACAGCCACAGAATGTGCTTTTCAACTGTCTTTCCACATAGGAGATGCATTTGTGTTACAAACGTAGCATTTCAAATCTCAAAAGCAAAAAAACAACAGAAGGAATCAAGATGTGAAAGAAAAAGAAGGGTTGTTTAACATACAGTTCAAAAAAGCACTTCAGCAAAATAGTAGAGAGAACGTGCTCAGAAAGCCAACCATTTACACAATTTCATAAAAAAAACCTTACTGGATTCACGGAAAGAATAGATTACTTTCAATGAAAACTAACTATACTTCTCACATAGTATTTTGTTCTTGCAAATAAATGTTCTAACCTAACGAAAAGGAGAAACATCATAATGATAATTGGGTGGCACCAATTTTCCCTTTAACCCCTTATGTATTGAAGCAAAGTTCTTGCATCATGGGGATGCTTCAACAAAGCATGGAGCAGGCCATTAATGTGGTGATCAACATCAGGAAAACTTGATTCATGACATAAGGAATAGTAATCTTGACCTATAATGAGGAACTAGATTTTTTTGGATAGCCTAATTATTAGTTTTTGGTCTCCACTTGCTCTCTCAGGTCACTGAGCTATGATAAACATGAAGAACAGCCATGACATTTGGGAGTGTTTGGAAGTAGCAAACCCAGGAGAGATGTAAAATTACGCAGATGATGAAAGGTTTAAAAAAAGTGAGTTATTTCAGCTGACTCTGTTTCCAGGAAATTCATATAATAAAATTTGTTTCCAGGAAATAGAAATAAAGGAAATAGCCCAGTTTCATTTTAAAGTTTGGACATGTCTCCTCCCAGTCTTCAGAGACTATTGCATTAGATTCATTGGTCTCTGAACTAACCCACAAACCACACACCACAAAGACATAAAATATCAAGTTAATTATGTAGCTCAGGGACATCTCTTTTTCACAGACCCTTGGCTGCTCAATAAACTATCAATCTTTTTCTCCAGATGGTGCTGCTTCCATTCAGTTGCTCCATTGTTTCCTTCATTATGCAAGTGSTTTCTTGATTAAAATTTGTCAACTGCCCTTCCCTTAAGCATTCTCCAAATTCAAATAATATCTGGTGTTCTTTAATGAAAAAAACCACCAAACTCCAAACACAAAAAAAATCCCTGCTTCCAAACAAAGTCACTCACTAAAAATATTAAATAGAGAATGAAAATGTGGGTTTTTCTGTATGTTGTCCCAGAAGACAAATGTAGAAGAGTTTATTGGTAATATTCCAAAGGCCAGATGTTTATCTGGCTGCCCTATGTGTGTCTCTGCACCTGCCTGCTCTCTGCTGCTAGCAATGTAGATAACTGAGCTATCCTAATTTTCCAGCTTTTACACTTTTGCATACAGTTTTAATCCTTGAATATTCCTGAAGGAAACTGGTTTCAAATGAAGCATTTCAGTTTGTGTTGTCCCCCTAGTGACAGGGGACTATTTTCACCACTCCCTCACTATTAGTTCGCATCACCTTTCACCACTAGTTCCCATCAAAGCGTACCAGTAAAAGGTGGACTTTAGAAGAATTGTAGTTTTATGTATTGAAAAGAAACCACTTGAAATTCAGAGGGTTCTCTAATTGGTATTGAATTTTTTTGTATTTAAAGTGCKGGAACGAAACCCTGTGAATAAAAAGTTTCATAAGAAGTCCCTGAGAATGCTGCAGTTCTGCTGAGGGAAGAAGTCTCAGAAGGACAGCTCTTAAAATACTGTGTCAGTACTGCCTCTAGTCTTGGCCAGACCGCACCAAGAGTCATGTAGAGACTAACAACACATGAAAAAAACCACATTTTTAACATTTTAAGACTAGAGGAGATGCAAAGGAGGATGATGGGGCAAAGGGTAGCCTTTTTTAATTTGTCTACTTCAAATCCATTTGTTCTTGTCTGTGTGCCTGTTTTCACATTCTGCTCTGAAGTGAAGAAGCCGTGTGGCTATAACTTGCCTTTAAAATTGAGAGCTCCAGGAGAACTAAGGACGCAAATATTTGCTTCAAGACACATTTCAGATACACTTCACAAGATCTATGTTTGCAAAACTGGATGGTTGAAGAGTTTTTCGCTGACATTCTCTACTTGAAGCTAAAGGACTGGTAATCATTTCCTGTTTGCTAGTCACTGGGCATAAAATAAAAATATGAAACTCTCTCAAGATATTATTTGCACTCTACATATAAAGGAATTACTGCTTTTTAAGCAGTTTTACTAAATTTATCTTTCCTTGTCCATATGATATATATATACACACATATATATGTAAAATACTGTGCAACTGTCAGAAATAGAGCTTGGCAGAAAGGTAAAATATTTTACATTTAAAATGACAGGCTTATGATTTTTTTTTCAAAATGAAGCTCCCACAGTTAGACAAACATTTTACTGTGAAATTTAGAGGCCTGAAAATCAATGGTAGAAGCCTGTTTGACTTTTTTCAGTCAGAACTTCTGTATTCTCTGCAAGACCTCTGACAAACACGTTACCTTCAATGTCTTATAAGTGGTCCTAAATTCTCCAAATCATCAACACTTCTTCAGCCAGGAAAGGTTTTCTCACATCCCAGGATTCACCTGTGCAACATGCACACAGGCCAGAGTCAGGAATTTGATTTTTCAAAGGTGACTATAGACTCAAATTTGACTTTCCATCAAGGAAGACCAAACCTTTTTTCTGTATTTGGAAGTGGGGAAACAGAATAGGAAGTCCTAAAATAGTAATGTATTTCCAAAGTCTTGGTTCAGTTCTTCTCTATTRCTTGGAACTTGTGGAAAACATGATTGGATATTTCATGACCACTTCATTTTCAAACTTAGTGTTGTAACTGCCCTGATATTTTGTGCCATATGCTCATATATCAACCATGAGAAGACAGTTTTTCAGGGTTCCACTATCAAGCAAATTTATTCCCAGAAAGTACCTATAAAATTTAATTGTGTGATATTTTTGATAGTTAGTATTGTAACCATGGCACATGCTGGCTCAAATATACCTTGAGGTGTTCTGAGGGCCCTGAACTAGATACTTCAGTACATCTATGAAGGCCTGATTTGCTTCATACAAGCTGATCTGAGGACCAGTAACATTCTGACAAGGGAAACATGGAACCCCTGTGAAAAAACCCAGATTAACTTGGACTGCACCAAGCTTCATCCATGATGCTGGTAACGAAACCAAGCAGTTTAAAAGAAAGGTACACAGTACTACTATCACTGCAGTGAGTCTGTGCCTTTGGCTCTGCTTCTTCCAGGGGCTAGGAAATATTTCCCTTTTAAACCCAGATTTCAGGCTCTCTCCAACTTTTATCTTGTGTTAAAGTAAGTGATATATTTTATCTTTCTCTGTCCTTCCCACAAATGCCTAAGCCATTTATTCCATAGCATACTAGACAAAGACGGTGATGGTTGAAAGAGCAGTTTCTGCAATTGTTAGCCCTTTAAACAGACAGAGGACTGAAAGCTTAAAGGCTTGCAAAGCCTCATTGCTGTCTGTGCCTTCAATTTGCACAATGGCACTAATAAAGGATATGAGACCATAGTAGCAAATGGACCCTGAGAGGTCCTGACATGTTTGTTTCCAGGCAGATTTTCAAAGGCTCCTATGTGGGGGTACAGGATGGAAGATACTGTCTAAAATGTCCAAGATTACAAATTGCAATAACAAATCACAGGAACTAGAACAGCATTCTGTGAAAATCCAACCAGCACAGACTGGATTAGCCTTTTAAATGAAACAAACACAACCAGACACATATTATTCCAACCCCAAAGTTCCTGCAGGATACACACTTGACAAAATCTATCTAGTGAAATTTTATTTACATTTCCAAAAGAAGCCCATCATCCAGTCCCGAAAATGGACTTATTTTACTGTTTCTATGGTAACTGTTTGCCTTTCAGAGCTACCAAATGAAATGAATGGTAAAAAATCACTTTGTATGGTAAATTGACTCCCTGTTCTTCATCCCATATACGTAGCACTGCTTCATTTAAGATGCTTAGTGGTTTAGCTCTATCATGTTTCTAAATAGATATTTTTACTGTTTTCATATACAGCAATAATCCTAAGCCATGAACATATGAGGCCTTAGTAAAATGCTTGCAAGATGTTTTAGATTTATGCCTGTAACAAAATATTAATTTTGATCACATCATAAGTCAAAATGTCTTTGTGGACCATCTGGCAAACACCCTGTTTTTTAAAATATTCTGGTATTCTAGATGGGGTCATATATAGTCCACTGCTCAGCAACCATTAAAACTAAGTAGTTATTCCATATAGGACTAAACCAATGGAATATTGCTGTGGCTGCTGTGGCCTAAAGGCCACAGGAGAAAGAAAGGTTTAGAAACCATGTATTTTTTTAACTTAGAAAAGCTGAAAGTTGTACAAACACTTCCCCATATCTGAAACAGAACCTGCAGATTCAATAGCTGAACTGGGTTACATAATTCACTTTTCTCTGAAGTGGATGTAATTTTTATTTGTGCCTTCTACAGGATCTTATTTAAGTTACCTTGGGCTTCTTTGTCATTTGTCACATCATTTAACACAGAAATGTCCTTGTGGTGGTTATTCTTATCTTTCTGCAGTTGTTCTTCAAGTGTTCCAAGAGCCCATTATTTTCTACAAGTTCAGCTTAAAAGTTGAACTAAACTTTCCTACCTTGTATTCCTGTCCCATTCTTATGGTGAAAGGCCAAGGATATTTTAGATCTTGGCAGGAACTTTAAATGAAAGAACTCAGCCAAGAGGCTTTAATTGAAAACTGCCCCAGGAAGAAACTGAATCACAGTTGCTGCATTTTTTCTTAACAAAATAGACAATTTGCAAGGTTTCAGGTATAGAACATTTTAGGGTAAATGAATGATGTAGCAAATTTATATGAAGAGCAGTTCGTTTTGGAGAAGGGAGCCCTTCTTGCACACTGGCAAAATGATAAACTAACATGTGGCAATGCTATTGTGCCAGTATTTTTCAATGCAGAGTCAAACATATGTAGGCAAAAATATTTATATCAGAAGTGGGTACATCACTGAAGTTAGCTCAGATATGTGCCATGGGGTCACTAGTCAGGACCTAAGAAACCCCTGCCTTGAATAGGAAAAATACAACTGAAATTTCAGATCTAAGTCCTCAATTGAGCAGAATGAACTTGAACTTAAATTTCTAATATTCCAGTCTACTACTCTGGTTATTGAGTTTCATACTGGAAAAATCACCTTGTCTAGAGAAACTTTCCCCTCCCCTTATGAAAAAAATGTTAAAGCACAATCTTTTCTACAAGAGGTTTGCATTTCAAGGAACAACCTTTTTTCCTAAAGAGAGAAAATAATTGCTACTCTTAGAAAACCAGTCTATTTGGAATTCCTTATGTTTCAATAAATAGCCAGGTACTGAGAAAACAACATGTAGTTACAACAACATAGTGTCATATGTGATTTGTTGTGAATATAAAAAAGACCCAGATTCTTAATTTATCATCTATCCAGGAGAAAGAAAAAAAGCACTGTATTTCTGCATGCTTGTGTGAAGACCATCCTTTTTTGGCAAGGCCAATAATAAATGTCTGCATTACTTTGCGTACAGAAAAGTAATTATTAAAATTTATCTAGAAGCTATGCCTTCTCACTGAAATCTCACTAGCAAAGTTTAGTCTGGTACATATCTCAGGCTTGTAAATAGCCTGAAAGATGAGAAAATTGTTAGGAACATTATCTGGCTCACAAAACAGAAATTAGGGGTTTTTATTGCTATTGCTACTGGCCACTACTCTGTGCTGTTTCATGGAACACAGTTAGGATGTAGCCCTTGGGACACTGCCCCGAAAAACACTGCCTCAAACACTCATGCATCTGCAGTGACTGCTGAATTAAGCCAGGCAATAGCCAATAATGCCATTAACCACAAAAGGCTGGTTTCTAGAGCTCTGCAGGGGAAAGCACGCTCTGTGAATAATGAGATATTGTGGAGTGGGCTGTAAATGCTCTGTAACCACCCCATCTGCTGGTGCGGGCTCAGGCTGCACACAGACGCCCTGGAAACTTCCAGCTCACACTCAGACTGGTCAGTGCTTTGGCTGGGGTTTGTGCCATGAAACATCTGGGCTCAGGCAGGGCTCAAGAATAGCCCTGGCCAGGTCAGCCCTGGATCATGGGGCAAGAGTGCAGAGGGAGGAAGAGTGCTAATTGCCTGGTTTGTTCCCAAACCCCTGGCAATGCTACTGACTGCTCATTAGTAAGCAATTTCATCTGTATGCATAAACAGCTGTGGCATCTCCACCTTCTGAGGGATGCAGCATGTGGTGAGCATGATGCAATGAAATACCAGCATTGATCAGCTCCAGCCCACTGATGTGCCAGCCAAATCACTCACGATCTATTAGCAATGCATCGTGACTGTAGTTACTACTGCTAATTACAGCATTACTGCTAGAATTATTGCAGCATTCCTTAATGACTGCTGCCTAATACATTTATATGGCATATTATATAATAACTGACCTGAATTACACAGAAATTATGGGAGAATGTTAAAAACTTATCTGTATACTACCTCAGGGGGAAATCTTGATGTTTGTATATTTGTGATTTTGTTCAACTTTTCTCAGGTATAGTAAGAGACAATGACCCATAGAAGACCAAAGTCATATTTCTCCTCTGCTTAATTCTGGCCAAAATTCCCTGTCACTAAGCCAGTTTTTATTTAGTATGCTTTCCACTCTGGAAGTCCAACAGAGTTAGTTCATGTTCTGCTGATTATAAGCACAGGAGAGTTATAAGACAGTTCATACATTTATATTATGAATATGTTCCATTGCTTTGTAAAGACACAACAGTACGGCACAAGTAACACGAAAGCAAAGCCCTCTGAACTTGAAATTCTGTCACAGAATTTCATTTTGTTCTAAACAAAAATAAAAACAATGGAGATGGTTGTTTGCATTCTCCTCTTCTCTGAAATGCTTATAAAACTGAATTCTCTAAAACGTAGTGTAGGAGAATGCTCTCTTTGGTACAGTAACACTGTGTCACCATTTCATTTCATTCTATTCCAGGAAACATATCAAGTGAGCTTATTTTTCTCTCCAGCCATCACTAACTAGTTAAAATATTTTGAAATAAGCATCAAAGTACTGCTTTGCAGATCAAGTAGGACACATAAAAATTTTTAAGTAGTAACTGAGGTTCTTTACAATAAAAACAATATAGAATATTGAAAAATACAAAACATGATGTTCTATCACTTATCAAAATGCAATTTGTACCTATTTGGTAAAGACTGACCTAATCACAAAATTCTTGATGGAAATATCAGAACTCTTTTCTCTAAATCTTCGGGTAAAGACAGGTTTTTTCCCCCTGAATTTCCTCATTTTACTCTGCAACACCTTTCACACATCAAAAATGTCCTTTTTGATCTAGGCTAACATGCAAATTTTTTGCCTTTGTGTAGAACTCAGTGAGCTATAGGTCTGCTCAGTCTATTGTCTAGGACAATGATGTAATAGCAGAAAAAAGCATTTACCCTGTTAATTTTAAATTAAATTCCTCCCATTGAGATACCTTGGAAAGCACCCAAGTCCTTCTGCACTTTAAATTTGTGAAACTGAAGCTCCTGGAGTACTTACAGGACTCTTACAATTATAGCAATATTGACAGGACCACTGAATGAAAAGGTTGTGATCAATCAATCTAACATTTTGTGCCTTTTGTTTTTCCCCTCACAGAGATAAACACTTTGGATTTGTCCTTTTTGCTGGTGGAGTTGCTGTTAACAAAAATGGATAAATGTACACTGGACAGGCCCCACCCCACCCACAACCATGTAGCTGCTTCGTCCTACACCATCCACACCTGGGGCTTTGGACCCCTCTCCAACGTCCCTACTCTTTCCACTGCCCCAAGCACATGACTTACTTCTCATCTAGTCTAGTCCCAGTTCATTCACATTTTGTGAGGATAGCATGAGGATAGCGTGACGGATTTTTCTATTATGATCAGCAGCCTAAAGAGTCACAGATTTGTAAATCTGACTAAGCTGCTGTTCTCACTGCAGAACTGTCAAAGTTTCCAAGGCACCTCTGAGAAGCAGCAGTCTGGAACACATGGAAGCTTATCGGGTCTAAAACATGAACTTCAGAATTTGGTAGGGGGGCTACTGCTGCTTTTAATGGGGAAAAAGCCTAAGCCAAAAAATTAAGGTGGTGCGCAGGCCRGCTCTGAAGGCCCTTTTTGGTTCCTTGGCTTTCCAGATGAAAAAAGGATAGACAAGATGAGTAAAAAATGTAACTTGGGTCAGTTTTTGAATTTTGCCTCCTTTTCCTTCTTCTCTCTTGGTTTATTTTTGCTGTTGTATTCTGCCTTGATCCTCCAAGTGCAACAAAACAATGTGTGAAACACCACAAAAGAAGAAACCAAAGAAGAAAAAAAAGAAATCCCACACAAAGGGCATTAAAGTGGTAGCAGAACTTGTGCTTATGTGTGAAGTTGATCTGTGAAAAAGAATTCTACTTCCTTGTAAGAGTCAGAGAATACATTTTAAGGTGTTCCTTTCTCAGTCTTCAGATTTGTGTTCTTTAGTTACATGTGCAGAAAAATGTAAAGGAAATGCCTACATTTAAAGACAGCTGACTAATCCAGAGATTAATATCTTACAAATGAGACCTATTAATCTATGAAGAAAGCAATACTGACATACAGTTTCCACCCTGCATGAAATGCAAATGCGGAGTTCAGCACAACTTAGAACTATTAGAAATGCTGATTTGAGAGGTACACCAAGGGACTAAAAACTTGATCCAAAACACACTGAAGTTGATTACAAGGCCTATGTACACTGSAATGGACTTTTGACTAAGTATTGTTGCGACTTCATCACAGAGAATGGATTTTTTTTCACTGTGGTCCTCTTCAGGCATCTGCAGCAGCAACTGTGCAGCACTCCAGATTTTTGTCTTCTAGAAATCCACACTAATCTTCAGTTCAAGTTCATCACCTCAGTTCAGGCTTTACAACTTGTGCTACCCCAAAATCTTCCCCTTCTCTCAGGACCTACTTTCTACTGGGCTTCTGCAATAAGTCCTTCATCCCTGAGTTATCACTGCAGCTTCACTGGAAGCAGTTAAATGAATTTATTCATGTTCTAGCAGCATTCCCTTTGTGTGTGTTAATGAAGAGCCTGCAGTAGCACGTTGGCACTAACCAAGCTGAGCTCTTCACCACTTCCAGCCACTGCTGCCAAGTTGCACAAGGCAAATGGCAATGCTTGTGAGTTGTGCTAGCTGCTAAAGGAAATAGGAAATCTTTGAACAAATTTGATCAGGAGGTTAGCCTGAGGGGAGCACAGTAYTACAATTTTCTGCACAGTTGCACTATTTGACATTCAATCTTCATGAGAAGAAAATCTGAACCATCGTATTTCTGAGGGAGTGAGTTCTACTCACCCTAACATCAGATCTCTCTGTAGATGGGTGACTCCATCAGCAACGATGCTTCAAGGTTCAGTTCTGCTTAAAGCAGGGAAGGCTAAACGCAATCTGCTGTCATGGACAATAACTTGTTATCTTCCTTTCTCTTTAGACTGGTAAAACTTGGTTGCAAAAAGTGCTTGACTAACAGTTTTGGGTTAAGGACATTCATGGCCTGAAGTTGCGTTAGAGGAGGTTTAGGCTGCATATTAGAAAAAGGTTCTTTCCCCAGAGGGTGGTTGGGCACTGGAACAGGCTGCCCAGGGAAGTGGTCATAGCACCAGCCTGACAAAGCTCAAGAAGAGTTTGGACAACACTCTCAGGCACATGGTGTGACTCTTGGGGYGTCCTGCAGAGGAGTTGGACTCAGCGATCCTTGCGGATCCCTCCCAACTCAGCACATTCTGTGATTCTGTGCCTRTTTAGGGATTTAGATTCTTTGCTTTGACTGTATCAGAGAAAATCTGTCCCATTTGAATTGTTCAAGAATGTCTGGGCCCTAACAACTGCATTTTTTTTTGCTTAAATAGGAATGATCAGCCACATTGTTTCATTCTCTTTAACTGAGTGGCTAACGCTGAATGGAAATAAAGCAAGCCATCCTCAAGGAGACAGCTTACACTTGCATCAATTCTGATAAGTAAAATCATGTATTTGTGCAGTCATTCCTGAAATATACATAGGAAATTAAATTGTTCACCTAAGTTACAGCTAACAGTGAATGAACAACGAGGGCACTTTGGTCAGCTATTGAATATGGGACTATGTGAAGTGGTCATTATCTGCCCTGAGGTAAAGGATATGGACACCTAAAGCATAGGTGTCCAAGAGAGCTGGCCTAACTAATCCACTCTGCAGTACTACCTCAGCTCCTATTGTGACTTTAGCCCCTAAAACCTCCCAGTACTCTGTAACCCAGGAAATTTTGCTGGCCTGAGAGCAAACGTGTTTTCTTTTCCTGGTTCAGCTGCATACTTCATTTTTTATGGCCCATTCTAACAGCCTTTTCAGCTGCATTTAGTCTTTTGAGAAGTCAGACTGATTTTTATTCTGGCCACTAGACATTGCCCAAGATCATACATCATGGACAGTACTTCACTGTCGTCCAAGCCACTGCTGTAGTGGTGGCTGTTTTGTGATGTAAAAGCCCAGCTGTCTGCTGCTTGGTGATAAGTGCTAAAAATGGTACATTGCAATCCAAGCTACTGTAGCATAACATCCAGAAGAGGATTACAAATGGCATAGCTGTTGTAAGGAGGGGCTATATACAGCTGCACATATGCACTCCAGTGATTCCTATCATGGGAGTGGAGAATGGCATTTTCACTTTTAAGAAATACTTATCTCCAGAGTGTACTACTGCTACCTTGCTGCCAATTACTGCTTCCTGGCAATGAGCAGAGACCATATGCTTTTAGGCTGTGACATTTGATTAATGACTCTAATACAGAGTCACCTGAGGAAAGAGAGTGGTATCATTAGAGTGAGAAAAAAGGAGTCAATARCTGCAGCACTGTCTCTCCACAATATTTTGTGGGAAAGTGAAGGAAGGAAGTGAAGTATATTAGAGCTGGAGAATAATGGTCATAGCTGTCTTTAGATAGCTCCCCAGAGGAGAAGCATTTGACAGCTTTTGCATGGATGGGGCTGTTCCCTTCCCCCATGCAACAGCCTCCATCTGGTTATATATCACTGCAGTAGACTGAATCTCTGCAAAGAGGAAGATGACATCCACAGGCAAACCCAGGGACATTTGAACACAAACATTTGTAGCCTTGCAACCTGGATCTCTGGGAAGGCCATAAATGCAGTTCTGCTCATGGGAGAGATTGAGAACATCTTGGTAGTCTGGGAGGGGTTGGGACTGATGTACAGCCCTGCTGCTAGCTTGTGGCCTGACCTTTCTGGCAGTTTTAATGACTCAGCTTTAACAACCCAACAAGCTGAAGAAGTAATTAGGATCAGCAGAATTATTAGCATCTTTATGTAGCAGGCTTACTTCATGTACAGAAGGTAAGAAACATYAAGAATAAATATAAAAGTTTGATTAATTAATTGAGTTTGATAAACACAGACCAGAAGTCACAATTTTACTAACACACCTTCATCTAGCTCCCAATGAAGCCAAAGAGGTAAGAGACAAAAGGAATTATCTAAAGCCAAAATGGGTCTGCAAAACTGCAGAAAAGCTACCTTTTTTTTTTCATCCAGCATTTTCCCATTCACTACAGAGTACAGCTTACACAAGTATTCGGATCAGTGTATTACATTCAAGCCCCATTTGTATCTTATTTTCTGCTAGATACAAGAAACCTGTGTGAGGTTCACAGCCTGAATCATGACAGATTTCTGAGGCCCAAGTTTTATCTCTAAGACTTGTTTATTTACTTGTTGCTATAAATATTCAAAGTCTTTGATTTAAACTCAGACCTTCCATATGAACATGCTGTGCTTTTGGACCACAAATTACTAATAATTTCAGAATGCAAATGAGCAGGGAAAAAGAGGAACCAGCATGGAAACAGTGCTTATTTCTCAGCTTTTTGCTCTAATAGCTCCATTCCACAGAAAAACTATGGACAACAAATAAATCAATCCAAACATTTCATGCTTCCCAAAAAGAAAAATGCCATATACAATCATTAAATGTCACACAAAAGACTGAACAACCTCCCAAAAAGCCTGACCAACAGCAATAATCATCTTCAAAGAGTTGAACTGAGAAAGAAAAATTCTTCAAAGGAGAACAACCCAGATATCATCATAGAAATGAGCCCAGAACAAAACTCAAGGTTTATATTTTTGTCCTCCTAGTTTGGACACCAGTTTGAAAAACTCATCTCTGAGGCAACTAAGATTTAGGACCAAAACTCATGAGACCAGCCATCAATATTTCTTCTCCCTGAACATTGCCTAAAGACTTGTGGGTCAAAACATTCATATCTCAATTGTATCCGGTTCTAGAGACTGTAAAAGAAAAAAAATCTGATGGCACAGTTTGATTGTGACAACACGATCTTCTTGGAAATACAATAAAATAATCACAGATTACAAAATAAATGTCAGCTGTTTAGTATGACACAAGGGCATTTAAGGAGTAGCTCCAACTGCCAAATTCCTGTTATTGCCTTACAGTTTAAAATTAATTGGAAAAAAAAGCAAAACAGGGAATAAGGTTTGTAGTCTGGTTATGAAAAGTGTGTGGGGACAGCAGAATTTTAAGAGCAGAGTTGTAGCACTGACCTGAATTCAGAAGAAAGTAAAGCAAGAGAAGTAGAGCATCATTAATAGTCCTTGTGGTGCAGCTCTTCAAAACAAAGTCCCTTGATACCAGAAACCAGAATTGAGGCAGGCAAGCTGGGAGCCCTGCTGAGATGGTCATGAACTTCATTAAAGGGAGAGGCATCAGGCAGTGAGTGTACTATGACTTGGAGGATCATTAGAAATTATCCTTTATTTTGAAGGGAAGTATGCTACAGGTCTTTTAAATTAGGTAGTAACAAACAATAACACAGAAAACATTCCATAAGGATGACCGTAAGGAACAACTCCAAAGTGCAATGATCTGATCTGCCCCAATGCATCATCTCCAAAGACTATGTTGGTTGAGATCCTTAAAGCAGTACCTCTGTGGCTSTGAAACCCCCACTAAACAGTGCAAAAGGGAACAATTTCAATTTTTTATAGATGCCCCCATGCAGAAAAAGGTGTGTAACCAGCAAGAACTTCTCCTAAGCAACAAGATGCACATCTCACCTCATATTATCACTGCTTTTCCCACAGTTAGACGGTTAGGAGAGTATTTCAGACAGGCCATCCTCTAGAATACCCTAATGATAGGAATTTTGTAAAATGTCACACACTCTCCAGTACATCCATGAAAAAAAAMCATTTTTGCTCCATCAAGAGATGTGTTTATTTCCAAGAGTTGTACTGATGTATCTCTGGGTGTATGCTAACAGGGAAGCAATCCTCTCAGGCATTCAGGCAGTGCATGGAGATTTTAACTGTCAAGGAAAAATACTTCTCATGCTACATAATGCATCAAAGATTTGGTGCACTCTTTATTTTATACTAGGATGACTTTTTTTTCAAAGCAGTCACTGAGGTCAATGGTTGATCTGTAAATCAGACCATGTAAATATTCCCAATATTTAGCCCTTTAAAATGACATCCAGCTAATGATATATCCTGAGGCAAGAAGTTAATTGCTTCCACAATCTAGAAATGCAGAAACTGCCATTATTTCCTGAAGATTGTTTTTATACTGTGGATATTATACTCAGTGTCAAATAGACTATGATTTATGTCAGGCATGCTGTACGTTCACCTCAGTGCTCTCCTTCCGTGAAGCAAAGCCCTCACTCAGGAAAAGAAGGTAACCAAAAAGGATGTACACAACTGTCTTCCTGCCCTTGACAGAGAGACAGAGAGGTAACAATGCTCACCAAAAAGTGATTGGCCTTATGGGGTAATGGAAAAAAATTGGTCAAAACTATTTATCCAATTTTCCAACCACACTGTCTCCTTCACAAACCTCAAAGTCTCATTTACCCTTTTTCCATTTTTATGTGAGAAAAAATTCATGAGGTTCATGAGACTTTAATAATAAGTTAATTAAGATGAAAAATAAGACTGGAAAGCTTTGCAGACTTGGTTCAGAGTGTCTTTCTATCTCTACTTTAATCACTTTTGTCCAAGGAGTTGAACTAAAATTTTCATGGGATCAGTTATTTCATTCTTTGGGTCAAAAGACACAGCAATTACTGTTTTATTGTTTCCCTGCCTCCACCACTATTCACTCAGATCTCAGTACTCTGGAACAACAAAAATGAAAACAAAATTCATTCAAAGATTATTGAACCTGAAAGAGTGAAGTCTCATGTAACTTCAAAGCAGAGTCATGTTAAAGCAGGATGAAACTACAGCTCTTAAAGCTGGAGCAAAATATCAAACACACAGAAGTCTGAGGTTTTATAGACTCAGATGAAGCAGGCTCAGCTTTCATACAAACCCCCAAACTCTGTATTTCTGGGAGGGCAGATTGAAAGTCTTCAGATCTAATGGAGACTCACTAGAGGCAGTGAAGTAATTCAGTTTTGATGCAAGGGCAGAAAAAATACCAATGGCAAAACAAAAACAAACATACTCCCCCCCTCCAATCATTGTTTGTAAAATAATAAAAAAAAAAATAAATCTAAACTGGACCTTAGAACCCAGGCAAAGGACAAAAACCCCAAAATTTCTTTTCCATTGTAGAAACCCTATGCATACCTGATAAAGAGATGATGAAAACCATTCCTAAGAAAGATCACCAGTATTTAAAACCATGTGAAGATTACTGTTCTGTGAAACTTGGTTATCAAATTTCTCCTGCCTGTTGTTTATACTGACACCTTTCTCCTGTCCCTGCCTGACATCCTACAAAATATATTTAGAGCCAGAGAGGATTCTGGTCTGTAAGACATCTAACTTTATCCTAAGCAGACAGCCCATCTCAAAATAAATATAAAATAATCTAATAAGTAAATTACAGTAATAGTCATTTGAAAGTTGCAACATGCCAAGAGTCATTACACAGAAGGACTTGCTATTGTACAGTTTTCTCATTTTAGGAGACACAGGAAATAACTGACTCTGTGTGGTGTGGGCTGAGATATGAGAGACATCTACTGTCAGCAACTTTAATTATGTTTCAGGGTTAATTAAATTCATGAGGTACCAATGATCTGACTGCTCTTTCCTTTGGCATCTGTGAAAATCTGACTCCAGCTTCATACTGATAAATCTTTAGCAAACTTTGCTAAAGTTTTACCAGTATAGAGTTAGATTCAAGATTTTCCAACAAATTTTTGATAGAATATTACAACTTGGAGGCCTCAAACTCACTTCTGCTGTCATTTTTACCACTGGACATGATATGAGAGCCCTTGGGGGCACAAGAGAAGCCCATTATCAGTTGTGTTTCACTCACTGTACATAGACTAAATGCAGCTTGCATATCATGACAAATCAACAAATCTTACTCAATCTCCTGGCCTTGACTGGGTGATCACTGCAGAACTGGATTAGCCAGGTTATGTTTAGATAAAGCTGTCTCACCCCATACTCTTTTATTAGCTTTTCCTTTACTAAAATTTGACATCCCTGTATAGAAGACAGATAACGTGAGTGTCCTTCATCAACCCCAATGCCAGCCTTGATTGAAACTAGCCCAGAGGACTGTGTTTTTTACCAGTTAAAGGAGCATGTACCCTGAAAACAAAGCAAAAGAAAACCTAACCAGAAAACAAACAACCCTTTCCTGAAAAAACAATGACTTTGGATCACTCTATCCACATTTACTGTGTATTTGTTTTGAAAATATTCCAAAGGGGGCATGGTTACTTATGCCAACATTGCCAAATGCTTAATTGCGTAAATGCTTCCATCTGGAGGAAGGAAAGATTTAGAGGCTGTTTAGCCAAAACAAATTATATTTTAATTCTGAGATGTGAATGCATCTGCCTGGGAGATCTCAGCTGTAAAGTCCAAAGAGCTTTTCAAACGTGGTAGCTCCAACAGCTTCTGAAGCAGCCTGATAGGCTGACTGCAGGAGCAATTACCAGAGACAGTGGGCCAAACCTTCCCCAGTTCATTTTCTCTGAAATGTGGCAGGATTCCTGGCACAAGAACTTCCACTGCCTTGCGTGGGGCTGTGATAGTCTCCAAAGAGTTCTGGGCCCATAAATAGAAAACATTTTCATGTACACACCCAGCCATCAACATGTATTGCATTGTATTTTAAAGAATCTCTATTATTTTAGACAGTATCACACTTTACACAGCCAAAAATMATTTACTGTAACATTCTGATATGTATTATGTAGACAGAATGTATCTTAGTTTAGCTATTTCTAGCACCAAGTTTAGGCAAAATGCTAAGCATTTCTTTTGAAATATTTCAAAACAAGTATGAGAGTTCACGGAACTAAAAAAAAAATCTGTTGCAGAATGTTACAATATTTAGGCATCAGGCATATTGCAGCTAACTATATATTTTTGATGCAAAGCAGACTTAAATGAGAGAAAACATTGCCAACACTATTCATCTTGAAACCACCTCCTTTCAAAAGCAGTAGAGAGTGAAGAAGTATTGTACGTCCCTTTATACATGTAGGGAAGTTAAGACATGAACATGTACACAACATAAAATATAATAATATTTTATTTTTTATGTGATATACCAGTAGTAGATTCAAAAGCAAAATGAGTGTTTCCCAATAACTATTCTCTGTGCTACTTAGTGAAAAAAAGCCCACAAAAACCCACAACAAAACCCAAATTAACCAAGCCAGGAATATGCATCTAGTTAGAGGTCAGACTAAATAATGTGAAGCTGGCATAAATCATTATCCTTGAAACAAGCAACACTACTTTGTCCAACAGATCCCACATTTGGATTAAGTGGCTTTTAGGGACAGTATTGACAGGATGACACCCAAGTTGACATTTCCAGCTAAGGGTCTAATCTGCTTGCAAGTTCAAGTAGTAAAGAGTCTGAGCCAGGGGAGAGGAAATGAGCTAGTGAATGTAAATGCCATGGTAATATGGACTTCTAGAAAGGGTATATTTTAGTGAATCTAAGATGAACTCATATCATCACTCTCACATTAGGCTGGGTCATTGGAAAGGAGCCACAAAACCTTTAGACTTCAGACACTTTGTCTCTGCCACTCATTTTTATTTTGTTTACAACTTATGGTTAGGGTTTTTTGTTATTCTCCATCTCATTCCATCTTTTGAAGTCTTTGTTACTATGGAAACAATTACAGAGTTGGTCTACTCATAGCCTACTGATCCCTCAGAGCAGAAAAAATAAGGAGAGAGTTTGGGGCAAAAATTGCTTGGAATTGAAATCATAAAGCAGTGTAGGACAGTCTCCTGTCTCCCTTTTAGCTCTCTAATTCACTGCTGGTAAAATCAGCAAGGTTAGCTTACCCAATTTAAATAGGTGCTTTTGCCTGAAGGGAATTACAGGAGTACTGGCACCAACACAAAAAGCTGGGTTGTGCCACCTCAGTATTTGGAAATGAGCAGTAGCTGGGCACAGCAGAGTCTTCTGCTGGAAAAGGACCTCCCTGGACTTAGAGGCACGGTAGTATAAATGTTACACACTAGCAAAGTAAATTTGCTCTGGACTGTTCTTTGGGATTCACAACAACAAGCAAGAAGTGGCTAAGGTCCATGTTACAAATTTTTTTAATTTTCACAATAAGGCAGCTGCATACTTACTGCTCATAAAGGATGGTGTCCAGATCATGTGAGTTCCAAAACCAATGCAATGAACCTTTTTGAAGTAACACCAGCCCAACCAGGATGAAATAACATCAGGGTTATGTCACAGATATCTTTTCATTAAAATCCTTTAAGATTTTTTCTTCCTGAGAAGCTGAGATGCTCCAGGAACAAAATGTAAACAATGGTTATCTGCTGCTGTGGAATGCATCAGGTGGATTATTGATTGGCCCATCTTGGATGTTTATAATTAATGGCCAATCAAGGCTGAGCTATCTCGGACAGAGTCTGAGACAGCTCCTTTTGTTATCATTCTTTCCTATTCTATTCTTAGCTAGCCTTCTGAGATGAAGCTTTTCCTTCTATTCTTTTAGTRTAGTTATAATGTAATATATATATATCATAAAATAATAAATCAAGCCTTCTGAACATGGAGTCAACATTCTCGTCTCTTTCCTCATCCAAAGACCCCTGTGACCACTGTCACAGGGGTATTCTAACAGTTCAACTAAACAGAGRTTTGTACTTCAGAACAGAGCATTGTTTATTTTTTTTTTTTTTAGTATCATGAGCAAATCTACTCTGAAAAATACCCTGAAAAGGGCCAAGGAGCACACTGAAAAATTAGCCCTTGATCATCTGCAGCACTTTATTGTTACCTCTCTTACCAGCTCTGTTCCGAACTGCTCCTGCCACCTCCCCCCCAAACTAATACACTGTAGAAAGAGCTAGATTTAAATTCTGTATATACTATGCAGTCAGTTCGCATAATTTTGAGATCAGGGATTTATCTTCCTCCCCTTCCTTCAGTGAACTAGAAACAGCCATGCCTTTTCTACCACAGGACCCATGAGAAAACCTATGTACACACTCCTTAGCTCTTCCCCAGGGCACACGGCTGCTTACATCCCAAAGAACAGCAATGACTGAAAAACCTGACACAGACAAAAATTCCAACCAAGCTCCTAAATGAGCCTGAGGTGCACCCTAGGGAGCCATAGACTTAAAGAGAAGGTTGGAAAAGCATTTCACGAGAGAGGCTGGTTGCACAGTMGCAGCGAGATCCTTCTGCAGCTGTGGAGAACTAAAGGATAAGTTCACTGGGTGAAACCGTGTGGCAATATCGCCACAGGGTTTATAATTGCCTGCTAAAATTGGTTTACTTCAATGAGAAGATATTACTATATGTGAGATGACTATAAGATCTGAGTCTCTTCATATGGAAAGGAAAGATATCATTTATTCACTGTCAGTTGATTATTTCAGAGTTTTTTAGATGTGTGGCAAGTACTTGTTTATTCGTAATATGTGGAATGATGCTTAAGAAGACAAATGTATCAATCCTGTTTTGTCTCCATCCTAGTATTTTTCTCCACTATAATTTCTCATGGATCAGCATTAAAACAATTTTTTTTTCAAAGATGTCTTTCTGCACAAGAACACTTTCTAACTTCATTTCAGACCTGTCTGTTCAAAGGCAATGGATTTTTAGGTGTATTTATTATCTTCCACTATATATGCCACTTTTTTTACATTTTTACTAACTTCTAGTCAGGAGGAAATCCCCTGAGCTTTCCTGCAACACTCTAATATACTGAATCTTATTAACTAGTGATACTTTTTTACTCTCAGAAAAAGAATTGAGTCATTAAATCCACTTTGACTGCACTGTGAGTTTGGACTGAATAAGAAGTATAGATATGAGTGCTGGTAAAACCTGGAAACATGTAGAAGTCAATTCCTCTGTGACTCTGACACGTAAGTGAAGGTCTTCATCAGAAGGTATTAACTTTTGGTTTGGGTTTTTTTATATTTGGTGTTTGACAGCCCAAATATGGGAATGATGCCTTGGACATCAGGCAGGAGCAATTCCAGCATGCCTCTCAAAAATGCAAACATGCACTGAAGGAGATGGGTGCACTTCACATAATTCCTTTTTTGCACCGATCAAGGGAGGAGCAACTGTGGAAGAAAGTTCAAGGAATCAGATCAGAATACAACCTAAACTTTTCACTGCTTTTTACAAGGTTCCAGTCAGGGTGCCCTGCAGAGGCTTCATCACAGCCAATGGTGGATTTGCTGCTACACATTAAAAACCATAGGGCCATATATGCTTTCCTCGTTGGAAAGCCACAGAAACAAACAGTTGCTTTGGAAATATTTCTAACAGAAACAGATTCTTCTTTCTGAGGGTGGGATATCAGTGTCAGAATTTTAAAGACTGTATCTCTTGTAAAGATCTAGAAAGTTCCACCAGTACCAACAAAGTCTGTTCTGGTAGGTGAGGGGAGCATTTTTCAGTGTCAATTTCATACTTACCAAAAGGATTTTATAGGATTATTTTGCATATAAAATTAGATTATCCTGATTTCATTTCACACTGAATGAAAATGTAACAATTACAAAAAGTCAAATTTGCACATTTACATATTCCATGTAATCAGGAGAAATAGAGGCATATACAGAAGCAGTGAGAGGTATCACAGACTCACTATGACTTGTGTAATTCCTGTGTGACATTTCAGTACACTTTCTCTGAACTACATTAAAAGTCATGAGACCGTTTCAATGAACTTCATACTTTCCTATGAAACATTTGTGCATGGAAATGTATATGTTGCTGGAGAAATGATCCTTATCTCAATAAGTAACATTTTGTATATAAGAACTCTAACAGCATCTGTCTTCTCCCCATAGACTACATGTGCCCATGCTAGCTCATTTCTTTTAGTGGCTAAAATTGAGGTGAATCTCCCTTAAGAGGCTGAAAGGATAAAAAAAAAAAAAAGGTTCAGTTTAAAAGCTCAAAGCTGACAGGCAAGGAGACTTTGAAAGCTGGAGTGGTTTTGAATGCTGAAAAAAATGCAAAAACTGAAACCCTTCCTGGAAAGCAAACTGATTTGGAAACTATGTTATTGTATACAGAAGCCTCACTCCTTCTTCCTGAATGAGATTTTCTGGACAGATACTGGCAGGAGCACGTTTGAAATCTAAGAATGAGAGGAAACATGGAAAATATGTCTGGGAGAGCCCTTGAGAGGACATCTAATTCTTCTCTTGCTTCAGAAAAGAATCCTATCTTGTCTTACACCCAGACTGTGCTTTGTCTGCTTTTAACACTGTCAGCATTGAAATTCCCATGTCCTCCCTAGGGAAGCTATCCCTGCATTTCACTGACTATCTTGAATGCTAGGAAGATTCCATACTATCAAATCTGTATCCTGCTTACTGAAATTTACTTCTCATCTTTTTGATCATCTGAATACTGTATTCTCCTCTCTTCTGCAACACCCTTGTATGTGTTTAGGGAGTGCTGTCACATGTTTCTTTAATCATTCTCTCTTTGGAGGAAGCAATCCTAGCTCTGTCAAACAGTTCTTGATTGCCAAGACCAGAAAACAGCACTGTCCCCTTGGAGCTCTCCAGAGTATGTTGCAGTGTGCTACAAATTCATGCTCTTCCAACTAACAAAATTTCATCTAAACCAAATTGCTACTCAAATAACCTATTAAGATTATTTTGTGTTATCAGCTCTGAAGTATTCACTACTGATTAAAGTGACCTTTTCCATGAAGAGGAATGGAAATGCAGAGTGCTTCAAAGTCAATGAAACAATAATAGGTCTTATTCAACTCTTATTTTGTCTGGCTTGAAATTCCAGTAGCTAAGAAATACTAAGAATGAAAACAGGTCAACATGATCATATAGAGACATAGAAAATAATTAAATAAATATTCTAAATAAATTTAGTAGCAATGAGATACTGATTTTCCTTAAGTAAGCAAGCAATAAGAGAAAATACATCTGATTTCCTGGAGATCCTTAATAAGCTGTCCAAGTTAAATTTGTTTATCATGTTATGAATCACTGCATTTCAAAATTGAATTAAAGCAATTACAGCTAATTAATGTGCTTAACAGCCTTATTTGACAGAAAAAGAATGAATACATGCATCCAACAACAACAAAAAAATCACTGTAGTAAATAAAATTGCATCATCAACGACTGCATTTTCTCCTAATCACGTTTTGATTTTGTATCTGGAAGATGAATATTTTCCTCTTTCATTTCCCATAAGATGTATTGTGCATTCAGAAATTCTCCTGTTTCACATTCTATCTATTCAGAGATCAAATTCTAAGCCTTGGTTTAGAAAGTTGTCTTCCTCCCCCAAATTGACACCATCTTTTTAAATATCTAAATTAAACTAACATATTCTCAAAAGTTTCTTACTCTACAGATCAGCACCTACATATGAAAAAAAAAATCTTTTAAGAAGTGTCCATGTCAATATTCTCTCTAGCAGGTGGAGACTCCTCCAGGCCCTTTTTTCTACAATTGCAATCTTTTAGATGCACCTTTTTTGAGATACTGTAGAGGTCCACACCAAGAAGTTTGTTATTTGAATGCAGGATCAGGACCCCAGCTGTTGGGGGAAAAAAAAGTAAAAAAAAAAATCAGATTAAAAATTTTAATAAAACTTTTAATTGCCTTTGCAAAGCCTTGGATTTGTATGAACTAAGATTTCCTTATATTGAGTTTGATCAGAGACATGAATGYCTGACATATAAGTTGTTTGGAGGGGATCTCTGCTGCTATTTAACAAAGTAGTGGAGTATAACCAATAGAAGATATAGGGGTCAGCTTTACTTTTCTTTGGCATGATGGCATTATCAGAAGTTGGAGAATAAAATTCTTGGAACATGGAATATATGTCAGAGTGGTTCATTTGCCTGACATTTGAAGTCTCACATGTGATTAGACCAGACAATAAAAATGCGCTGCAAGGAGAATTACAGAGACATATCTAACATTTTCTTTTGGGAAAACACTTCATAGATATGGAAAGGAGCATTAATTACTCATTTTTATTAAGGACTTTTCAAGAAAACATACATGTTTGCTAACAGAGCACTGTTGAAGACTCTGCTGTTCAGAAAGTGTTCCTCACTCATGCCACAGAACCTTAATCTGAGCGCTGGGTAAGGACACAGTACACAATACATCAAATTAATGGAGAGCATGAAATTATCCCCAGGCTGTAATATAGGCCAGAACAAGACAAAACTACTCTCTTGAAACTAGTTCTGGAACATTGTTCAGGAAGGCAATGTCAGGCAGAGCATGGCATTGGCTGAAGAAGGACCTCGTTCTAACAGCATAAGAAAAGGAGCTCAAAACAAACCCAAAAGCAGAGGAGTAGCCAGCATGTGAACATAGAAATACACCTTAAAACCTGAGGCAATTTCTGAGGCTTGTTCCCAGCCTGGACAGACGAAGCAGGAGTGAACCACAGTTTATAACTTCCACAAGACTTAAACAGATATATCAATATGTCCTGGAGTTGGGCATAATGCCCTGCATTTGCTGCCCAAGAGGCAAAAGAAAAACTTGCACTGACAGAGTTCCTCCCCTTGTCCTATCTCACCAACATCTGGTATGATGGTGGAGATATTTTATATATCAGTGATCAAAAAATTCATCAGGAGCCAGTTTTGACCACAGACAAATAAAACAGTGTCAGAGTACTTTAATTCCTTTCAAAAATATAAGTAAAAATATAATATATAATGTATAAAATATATATAAATAATATAAATAATATATAAAATATAACATATAATATATATAATAAAAAAAATAAAGTTTTTTAATTCCTTTCAAAGTGGTTAATCAATAGAGACTGAAAACTTGGACTGAAAACAAAAATTAACATTTGGACTGAAAACAAAAATTAGCATTTGTCAAGACATAAATAACTAAAGTAAAACATTTAATTTTAAATTTGTGATGGCACCTTCCCGGATAGTAGTAAAAAGCATGGGAAAGCTGATTTTCCAGTAAGTAAAAAGCTATGGTAGGAATTTAATGAAAAAGAGGACTTAAAATGAATATTACCCATCAGAGCAACTAATGATTTGAAGACTAACACTCTTTGTAAGAGAAGCCAGAGCATTCCAGCTGTATGCAAAGAGAACAGATTAGGCAAATTAGTGCCACAAAAAATTGAGTTGCTGGTATTGGAAAATGATGAGTCACTAATGATTTTCAGGTAAAAATAAAAGTACAAGTGAGTCCTAACACAAAAAAAAMCCCAAAACTTAGAGAGCTCTTTTAATGAGGTATAAAACTAAAAAAAAAGGAGGTGAATAAGTCTTAAATCACAGTGAATGTGTGACTATGTGTATGCTAATGCTTTAGAAAAGTGGGAGAGAACACATCACAAGCCTAGTAGAAGATAATTACAGCATCTGAGTATGAAAAGTCTCATTGCATTATATGAAAAGTCTGATTGTATAAAGAAAAGAAGAAACATCAAGAGTCATGCATGTGAACATCCATTTGCTAGCCTTGGCTACATCACATGGTGGCTGCTCCAGTCTCAAATTAATCACTACATTTTAAGCTCAGTCACTATAGCTGTCTGTAAATAATAGTCCTTCAAATTCCATTTATTATGTACTTGAGATGGCAGTAAAAATTCAGGCTGAACAGAAGCTAGTGTATAATACGAAAAATGCCCAAAACCCCACATTAGAAAAATATCTAAAAATTTGTTATTTTCATCTGCTGGAAAAGAGAATAACATTCAGTTTAAGTGTCCTAAAACCAAAATTAGTTTTGAGTTTTTCATCAAAAACATATACTAGTTCAGAATGAAGGGGCAATCCACAGAGACTTCAGCTAAAGGGGCTATTTTCAGTAAAAACAATTGTCATACAAAAAATTCTACTCACATGCAAAGTTTGCCTTTAGAAATATTTAAACATGATTTTGAAAAGGATAAGTAAGGGAGAATAAAAAGACCTCTAATATCATATACTATTGCCCTGTAGAGGAGTCTAAATTTTTTTTACTAGTATTTTTTAACTCCTTTTGATAAGTTAAGCAGCTTGAGCTCATGGGATTCTTCTTGGTTACACAAGCAAGAGATCATTTGCTAATCTTTATTTATTTAATAATTTCCAAATTTTTTCAGTAATCTTTCAATTGTAGAGGCACAAGGCCCAGCTTCATTGAAATCAGTAGCAAGCTCCCTGTTTAATATCAAAACTCACATACACTGCAGGAAAGTMTAACGACTGAAATTAATCAATCTCCAGGGTGAAAATATTTAATCTCAATTAACAAAACTCCCATTTATCCAAGTACATAATAGCCTTTATCTTCACCAATGTATACATTTTTTTACTGCCTGATGGTTTTTAGGATTTCTTTGCTTGACAGTGCATAGAATTAGCCTGCAATAATAACAGTTTACTTAATGTTCAAGCCTCTCAAATGGTCCTTGTTAGTGATTTAAAAACAAACAAAACCAACAAAACAAACAAAACAAAAAAAAAMCCAAACAAGCAAACAAACAAACAAAAAAAAMCAAAGGAAAAAAAAGGGCGAGAAATTTTAAAAATCCCTAAAACAACCCTTGGCTTCTCACACTGATGAAAAAAGGACCAGCATTTGAAGAACAGTCTGCAAATCTGGTCAAAGGCTGGGAAATGAGCTCCTTTCCAAAAGAGAGTACCATCAGTCTGCTGGTGACATGGAGAGAAGCACAAGAGAGACTAAAAAGCAGAAGAGATGCAGTCTTGCTGCTGTGAGTACAGAAAGGTAGCTCCATGGGAACAAATCTCTACCCCAGACATAACTCAAAATTGGGATGAAGAAAGTGAGTGTGAAGACTGATAAGTGGAAAAGCAGCAAAAAATTTGATAAAAGAAAGAAATATTCCCCCCTGTGGCAAATCTGTTCTCCCTTGTCTGGCTTTACTTTATTCTCCCATATTGAAGGGGGCATACATGGCTAACTTTTTAGCATTCATCTGAACAAATGTAACTAGTAAAGCTGCAGAGAAATTGAAAGGGAAATGCCTTACTTTCTTTCCACATTCTGCAGAAAATATTAGACTATGTGTTTGGCAGACTGAAACTCCAGGGTTAGAAGAAAAAGGATATTTCCCTCCTAAAATGTCAGGAGATTCTCCAAAGGCCTGCAAGACCATAAAGTATTCAGATTGCATTAAAGTAGAGTAGGGAGGTGGGCTCCCAGCTGTCATTTGAATTTGAAATCTCCCATGTGATCATAAGGCTCTATTCAAATTTGCATATACATATTTACTTCACAAAGTCCAGAGATGCTCAGACTAACTCCCAAAGCAGCTCTGCAGCACACAAATTCATGAGTGTACTCCACAATAGAATGRATTTCTTGTCATGATCTGCAGGAGCAGATCCAGGCACCACTAAACGATTAGTGCATAAAAAAAGACAAAGAATACATTTAGAGAACACTGAAGAAAAATATGTTGAGAAGCAAGCTGGGATTCAGCACCTGAAAAGTTATTCTCAGGTGAAAATACACATCTTGTGAGTTCCAGAACTTCCAAATAAATGTGATTTCTTCAAACATGCTGATTTTCCTCTAGTGCATTAGTAATAGTCTCTTTTAAAAATTTCCATGGTGACAACTGAGCTTTGACCACCCAATTAAAATTGGGACAATATATTTCTATAGATTCTTAAAAAGAGAAAAAGGAATAGCCATTCAACACAAACCCCAGTAGAGCAGTGTCCAGTATGAAAGAGTTTCCACACACGTCACCTCATCTTTTCACCCGGATGTGGAAGCTTATGCAGGTGACCTTGACCACTATGCCCTGCAGGCACCCTGCAAGGCAGCATCTCCTTGGATGACAGCATCTCCAGTTCCAGTCAAATTCATGTTGTCCACACAGTTCTGTCTACTCGGCAGCCCTCAGATAAATTTTGTTGACTTGTTACCAAACAGGAAGTTTGAGAGCAGACTGCCCCCTGATTCAAACTATGCTCAAAGAGGTATTCTTCCCCTCGTCAAGTGCTCAACTTGGCCATCCCATATTCCCACTGCCCTGGCATTCAGCATTTATCAGATCAGATAGGAGATGGCCATTCCTGCAAGTCAGGCAGGCAAGATCTATGAGCAGCAAACAGAGATGCATAGAGCCTGAACCTGAGAAYACTCCTGGGCTTCAAGGCACAACTGGACCATGTTAACTAGTGAATACTATTGACAGAATCTATGAACTTACTGATGATTTGTGTTATTTATTTGTGCTAATTAATGTTTTAATTTCTCTTGTCCTTAGAGAAGAAATGCTGACTTATTTTTTTACATAAGCCTTTATTAAATGTATCCTGGTGAGTCTTTTTTTTTCCTTAATAGTGCAATATATTAAAGAATATGGGACTTGCAAAGAAAGTTGTTCACATAAAGAGTAAGACCTTATTTTCCCTCAGGAACTTGCTAAAGATCAATACTTCATCTACCATAACTATGAAAACAGCAGACTACAGAAAGCAGCAGAGAACAACACGAAGTGATGGTGATGAGGAGCAAGAGAGCTCTCCCTATTGCCCTGAAACCCCAAAGAGAGAGAAGGGAAAGCAAAGCTATTCTGAGAATGAGCAAAGCAGAGGAGGCAGGTCTCCAAGGTACAAGAGATGCAGAATGCAGAGGTCTCTGAGCTTGAACACCACTGAATGTGAATATTGTGCTCACAGTAGACTCTGATGTTCCATAAAGGCTTTAAATACAAGATCTTGCTGAGACCTTCTGGACTGAGCAGACAGTCTGTGCTGTGAAGAGTTCTTACAGCCAGAGATATGTTCCCTGTCACTGCAGCTGAGAACATTCATGAGATCATGCTGCAGACATGTTTAAAATTTAGCTGCTTCATTTTTACCTCTTTAAGAAGAACGTGATGTGCTTGAAATTCACCTGGGCACAKTTTTTGGACATTTCATCAAAACAAGCAAAAATAAAGATGTATGCAGAACATATACTCTGATCTGCAATGTCAGAGCAAACAGAAGACATATATGAAGTAGTCTGGGTCAGGCTGTTTCTGGAATCAAACCTTATTTCTGCTCTACACACTGAATTCCTTTCATAGTATAAATGCTCCTACAGAAAAGAACTAGATTTGGCTGTATTGAAAATGAGTGTGTACCAAAGTGTATATGTAGATGTTTCCCGTGAATAACCCATAGAACCATTATGCAGCAATAAGCCCTGGTTGAACTTGACGTCAAGAGCCATTTCTAGAAAATACTTTCTCTTCATTTATATCTCCATGTTGTTTCTCCCTTTTTAAGAGGACTTTCGTGAGCACTTGAGTCTTGGGAGACAGCTGTCACTGGTGAGAAAAGTTTGTTGTATTTGTGAATGACAAGTCTTACATCTGCACAAATCCTCTTTTTATCTCCCTGTCCACCCTGTCATTTCATTKAATATTTCATTTATAAGTAAACAGCAGGTTAATACTTGAGAAATAAGAACACAACAACATAACAAGCAATTTGATGCAAATCCATCAGAAACATTTTCACAGAGGATGTGGCATAGACTTACAAAATAAGAAATGAAGAGCTGGCAGCCAGGATTAAGCAACTAATTCTCATTTCATTCCATTTTCAAGTCCTCCTAGAGCAAGACCCAAGGTGGAAGCCAAGCTGATTGCCTAAAGGGGAAGAAATTACTATCTCACATTTATGACCTTTCTTTATTACCAGGTAGTTTGTTCAATATTAACTCTTTCCCTTCTAAGGCCACTGGAAACATCACACCCTCTGGGACTGAACAAGCTGTTTGAATCCTTTTTTCTGTAACATTCAG
>JACDOX010000063.1:3640036-3712536 GCA_014549065.1 Cardinalis cardinalis
GGGGGGGGGGTTGGAAGAAGAAGGATTTGCTGCACTAAGGTTTGTATGTAAAACATAAAAAGAAAAAAAAAAACAAATGGTACAATTTTCAACTGTTACGAATCTATCTCCAGCAGGCCAAGGAAGAGGGGAGGATACAGATTTTATTAGTGCAGTCTTGAATTCTTCATCACACTCCATTAAAAATTAAGACAAGGAAATAGCAGCTTCATAACAAAATCATGAGGCTATGGACTTCCATTTGTAAGGGCAGAAGGCACTCTTACTTTAATATATATAGTCATGATCGTTTAAGGATCAGTTTGTTGAAAATAAGGCAGAAATAGTCAAATTCTAGCAATGCCAACCATCTAACTATTTCAAAGCAAAACTTTCAAAGGTATCTGTCTTTGCAAGGGGTTTGAAGTGAATTTTATGGAGGGGGGTAGGGAGAGGGAGAACAGGAAAGGAACAGCCTAATGTTTCTAACCTTTCTGTAAGTATACAGTAGAAAGGGCTGTCGGGGTGAGTCACTGTGTGGGTGCTGGCAGAGCGCTGCTGAGTGGAAGAACAGCGGGGGCGGAGGGAGATTACGTGAACTCATTGATGACTGCTTACATAAAGAGGAATTACTACACAGCAAGCTCTCTCTGTGCTACTACTGCCTTTCTGGGAAGCCACACAACGCCCAGCTTTTCTGCTCCTTTGGTTTGTCTGCAACTGTGGTACACTGGGCAAACGTCAAACAGAAGTTTATGTGAGTCATAAAATAAACTGTTGCATCTTGCACCCCTTTTTCTCAGTTTCCTATATCCTTTAACATGYCCCTCAGTAGAAATGTTATAGCAAAATGTAGTAATTTTCCATATTACAGCTGGCTTTCTAGTGACAATTTTGAAATGCACTACCTTCCAGAGATAAAAAAGCCTTGTTCCCTCTTCTTTTAATGCTCCGGTACATTTTGGAAGTATTTTCATTTTTACAAACCTCTATTCTCCATTAAGGTTTCTATAATTCTTTTTTATCCCTGCAGAGTAAAAAATTCAGGACTCTTTTTTGGACAAAGTTTCAGTAAAATAACATATGCTGATTTGCTTGTTCCTTTCATCATCCTTCCTCTTCAATCCAAGACAATTGTTTGGCAATTTGATTTGAATTCAGAAGTCACTTTTTTTTTGGTAAAGGTTAGCAAATATTGGAATTACAGTACTCTCCTATGAGAGTGAAAAGATGTTCCTCCGTGTCTGTTACAAAAAGCATGCCATTAACTCCCAAGACACAGGATGATTAGAACATTTCTTATTTTATGGACACAAAACACATTCTTATAATGTTCAGGCTTAAGCAGGAACTGCAGGATTTACCTCTTTATACTCCAAGCTCAAAGTAAAATATAGACCTAAATATATTAGCATAATTTCCGAACCCATGAAAGTCTCTTCATTCTTGCCACACTTTCTTAGTGAAATTAGTCATTGTTATCAGCAGAAAACCATACAGTTAATAGGAAATTAAATATGCCACAAACTGCAGATATTCAGACGAAAGAGATTCATAACTTTTAACCATAGTAGCACCTGTGGAAGCCACAGTTAATTTTATAAATAGTGCTATCTAGTTCTACTGTTCTAGTTCTGACTGCTCAGCTACTTTCTTGGAGCTTGCAGTTTCCTGTGACAGAGGAAGGTCCTGAGCGCTGTGCTAAAGGCTGGCCAGGGAAGCCAGGTCAAATGAAATGGCAGCTCCTTTCTTTGTGCAGGTGAAGCTTAAGTAAAACTGAAGCAGTTCCTGCAGAGAGATACCAAAAATTTTCTGGGTGAAAAGCTTGATGAGAATCATTAGAAATTTTGAGTTCTAGGAAAATTCTTGCTGAAGATCCAACAAATATTGAAACAAAGTTTCTAGAAAATTAGAACAGCATCTGCGTCAAGTCAATGAAAGACACAGGATAAATATAATTTCAAAGTCTGTGGGATATGAAGAGCTGTTCTTGGTGCCAAAATCTCCAAGCTGCTCTGAATCTGCCACTTAAAGTCCCTGTCCAATTCTCCCCAAACTCCACCCACAAAGTCTTAAAATCCTCCATTTTTTTTTCTACTCCTTTCCATCTTTCTAGAAGCACCTTGAAATCCTTCTCAAGACAGTTTTTAGGAGTTGTACCAGGACATACAGACAAATGACTCACATCTACAATGAAAGAACACAGTACAAACTTGGGGGGAAAAAGCCCATGTTTCATATTAATAAGTTCTCCATGCATGTATCTGTAAAAGGCAAGGAGGGCGGGGTCCCGAATTATATAATAAGCTTTGTTCAATAATTTTAGTTAACAGATGCTTTTTTCCCAATTAACTTGTGTCACCTCAATATAAATAGGTGGACTTCATATCTTCCTTAAGTCACTATGTTTATAACTCTTTGAATGCCAGAAAGTAAGCCAGACAATTTTATTTACATAACTGTTTTCAAATCCATCTACTGGCACAAGATCTTTGTTATATCTGTTTTATGTATGAACAAGCTTAAACACTCAGAGTTTAAATGGTCTGGCTCAAAATCACATAGAAAGTTGATGGCAGAGACAGATTTTCTGATCCTTAGCTGACCAGATTTTTCCTCTTCTGAAAATAACACATTAATAATACAATGATCATATTGATTAGCTAGTGCAATCAAAATGTAAATGTCTGCTGCTCCAGATGGCTGCCTCACTAATCTGGTCAAACATGTCTCAAGAGAAAAAAATGTTTGCCAGTGCTCTCAATTCCATTACTTTAGCAACGTAAGTATAAAAACAAAAGATTTTCTTCCCCTAGAAAAACATCATCACAGCCACATGTCATAGAAGACCAAGTTAGCAAGACTTTGCATCCTCACTGAGTAGCGTGGAAACAGGGGTCTGTGAAGTTGAGTGTTTGCTCGTAGTTTCTAAGGGAAAGTAATTAATAAATCTTGACATGTACCTGTTGCACTGAGACTTGAATTGCCACTAGAAAAATATTGAAGAGTCTGGAAAACAAAGAAAAAAATTTACCCAAGAATTATTAAACACAACCCTCAAGAAAGAAAAGGCTTACCAAGCTTGTTTATAACGTGCCTGAAAGAGGAAAAAACCTAAAACAGGTGGAAAAAAAAAAAAAAAACTTACAAAGGGCCTGATCCAATAAAAACACTACACATAAAAGTTGGTGTCCATGATACCTTACTGCATAAAGTTTGTCTTCATGTCTATGAAGAAGACCTGATTTTCAGGCTGGAAAAATTTAAGCTGCAGTACACTACTTTGCAGTCTAGACTGGACTGTGGGAGGGAACTGTCAATTCTTTATTGTAGTTCATCCTGATGAGGGAGGAGGACTGGAAATGGAGTTGGCAGTAGAAAAAGCCCAGTACCATCTGCGAGCAGCCTGTGTAACACCGGTTAGTGCTATAACTAGAAGCAGTGCAGGACAGAGATAAGTTTTGGAGGCCATAGAATAGTTTAATAAAATCTGCCTCATTGTTGACTTRTTCAGATGGGATCCAACTCTGGAGTTACATATGTTACCCCCAGGATTTCCCCAAAGATTTATAACTCAGGACATCTTCTTCCTTTCTGCCTCTGGGCTTCTGGAACCTTACTCCAATGTACTAGGTCTGAGAAGGACGAGGGGTATTGTACTCTATTCCAAAGGAGACACCACCTTTCCCTTCCTGCCCTGCCAGTGTGGCAGCAGCAGCTTGGGCTGGGTCATAGTTTGGAAGCATAAGACTTATCAAAGGTAGCCCTGGTGTGTTTACCTGGTCACTAAAACACAAGGTTGCAGACATGTCCTTAGAAGATAGGGATGAAATGAGGTGGTTTGATGAGGGTCCAGGCACTATACAGGTTAGAGAATAACATGGCAACCTGCCCAGGTCACTGTGCAGGAAGGGAGCGATAGAATAAGCTGGCCCATGGAGGTGCTGAGTCTCCTGCAAGTGAGTTTTCTCACTTGCTAGAATAAAAAAATAATAATAATAAAAAATCAGCCTAAAGGGCTTTTCAACAAATCAAGTCAACTAGTCAACTCCCTGACACTCTGGCCAAACTACCCCTTTGAGCAAGCTGCCCACCCTAGTTTGTCTGAGCTCTATGAAGAAAGACCTGTCTATCTTTAATCACACTTTTCACCTATGTTGCCAATTGAGTTTTTAAAAAACTCAGTTTTGGGTCTCATACATGTAACAGTGCATAGAAAAATGGAAGATAGAAAAAACATTCTGGGATCGAGAAGGAAAAGGTATACAACATGAATAGATTAAAGACAAAAGGAAGGATCATCCCATTAGAAAGCACCAAAACCTTACCAAATACCAAAGAAGTTATTTGATAAGAAAAAAAATTATGATTTTCAAAATACAAGGCCTTTTAAAATAAGTTTGGCATATTTTAGCATCTTTAACAATATTTACCAGTTTAACTTGCTTAGGTGACTTAAGGAAAGAGAAGTTTAAATCACAGCTTAACAAGGTCACACCATCAAACAGTGCATGGGCTGACAGCCTGCTACATTTTTCTAGTCATTATTGAATTAAAGAATATTTAATTTTAGCTACAGGACAGAAAATTTCTCTCATATGTTTGTTACACCAACAGAGTTTAAAGATTTCACCTGAATCTTTAAAGTTGTTCCCATCATCTCTTACAGTTTTGGGGTTTTTTTTGTAAAATATCATTATATCACTTAGCCGTGTGCTTTCATTTTTCTGTGTCCCCAGTTTGAAGAAACAGCACACGGTAGAAGTATAGACTAAGAACATTCAGATCATTGCTCTCACAGCAAACCAATACAATTCATTCTATTGAATGCTACTGTCAAAATTGAATCATGTAATTAAATTATTTAACTTCTCTTTCCAAGACCAGGAAAGGAGAATTACAGCTTAGTAAACAAATGATTCCTTAAACAAAATCTAAAGGAGAACAACCTGTTATCAATCACAGGATGACTATGAGCCAGCAATTAGATTTACTATGGAAAATGATATATATGTTCCTTTATGTGACTGGAAAGGTATTTTCAGTTGAAAAAAGAGTAAAATTATCCAGTATCCTGAGATATCTGGCATACCAAGTGTATTCTGGGACATTATTATTCAAGAAAAAAAAAAAAAAAACCAAAAAGGAATTTACACTGGAGCAGTGGCAGAGAAGGGCAATCAGAAATTCATAAAAATGACAAGTCTGTACTGCTAGAGGAGACTGCAAATGCTCAATTTCATCATGTGGGAACACAATGAAATATCACTGTTAGCTCTGTACGTCTATGAAAAAAGATAATAGATTTACCATGCAGGTGCATAACTAGGTAGTAAATTGCATTTATGAAGACTAATTATCAGTGACTGACTTTCTGATTAGTGGGTTACATTAAGAGGATTCTGGTCTACTTTGGGCCTGAGGCTTGCCAGATTTAACTCAATGGTTTGGAAAGGATAAGCAAAAAGTGCTCATTTAATCTGCACATTCAGCAAGTTAGAGGGGTGGCAAATGTAGTGAATAAGAGGAAGAAAATTCAAAGCTATCTTGAAAATGGAAGAATTGGTCTGGGCTAAGAAGATTGTAATTCAGGAAGGGAAATAAAAAACTGCACATAGGTAGGGATAATCATCTGCTTAAGGACCATAGAGGGACTGACTGTCATTGATATTGCAGTAAGGAACTAAGATATCATTGTCAATCACAAGCTAAATGTAAGCCTAAATTTGTTTAAAGACTCCATATGGGAATGTAGCAGGAGTATTGTCTGTGAAATGAAGCAGTCCTTTATCAGTACGGCCTCAGCTGGCATACAGCTAATATAATTTAAGAAGGATACAGTTCAATTAAAGGGAGGCTGAAAGACACTGAAGAGAATTTTTAGACACCTGGAAAAATATACTATAAGAAACAGCAGAAAAATTCAGGTTATTTAGTTTAGAGAAGAGACAATTTAGGAGAGATATGATGATAGTCCTTAATATTTGAAACGCAGCTCTACTCAAAGAAAGGATAAATATTTTCCCACATTCATTAAAGATGGAAAAAGAAGTAAGGAACTTAAGGAAAAAAAAGCATATTTAGCATTAATATTGAGAAAAAAAAATATCTACCAATAGGATAAGGATGCATCATAATGAAAGGATTTTATGATTGCTGATATTTTGTTGCTGGGCTGAGAATTTGAGAATTATTGGTCAAGACTGATGTAGATAATATTACCACATTCCAGTCCTTGCCTGCTGCACTCATCCTGTTGTCTCAGCAGACTCTGCACCCTACAGCATCGACCCATCACTGACCAAAGTCAGTAATTATGGTGTAATGTGAAGTGAAATTCATGGGCTTGGGAAACAGTTGTATTAATTGTATTAATTCTACAAATTGATGACCAACAAAGAAAGATTTCCTCTGGATTCTCAAACACCATCCGTGCTATATATATTTGGCTTTTCCCTCATCTTCTGATATCTGGGCCCCTGCCAGAGCCCTGGATGGAGCAACCCTTCTTGAGAGCTCAGAGCCCAGGAGAATTGCTCCCCTAGGCTTTCTTCAGTGCTTGCTGCTGCCTCCATTTCTGTGCCACTGACTCCAGTGCCAGCATGTGAGCTTAACTCCCTGGCACCATCAGGAACTCTTCTGGAAGCACTGACAGGGTGCTATGCAACAGCATAGGAAACCCTTTTCCCAAAGAGTGTGGCCGGCTAGTACTCCAAAAGGATCTCTGACATGACAGGATCTCTGAGTGTGCTGACAGCTGTAATTAGCATTGTTTTTAAAATCTTCACTAGGGCTGTGGGGAAAAACTCTAATTCCTTCAGCAATAGGTGTTTTGGTGTTGCTCCAGTTCTCACTGTGGATGGCTGGTCTAGAGGATCAGTGTCTTTTGATGTTTTTCTCTGGCAAAACAGTCCTGACATCACAGACAGGAGAATCCTCTCCTACAGAGATAAACCTTGCTATTAGAAGAGGTTTGAACAATCATTTTGCTTTTCCTGCTAGAAAATCCCTTTCAATCTATCTCATTTGCACATAAACCTTCATGAACACACCCATGTGGTCGCATGCCTCACAGTCATCCAAACCATATTGATCTTCCTTAATCCTCTACACACCCATTTCCTGATGTGATTGTGCCAGCCAACATGGATCCAAAGGCAGTTAACAGCAAGGATCACACACAGCAAATTAGAAGCATTTTCTGGGTTCTTGCAATGAATATTCTATTTCTTCAGCATCTTTGGTTACCACATGGAGCAACAAATCTCCAGCTGGGAAAAACAGTGCTAGTGTGCTGTCCTCAAAGGAACAGTAGAGATTTATATTAACTGAGGACCAAGCAGAACTAATAGAAGAAGAAATAGAGACAAATTCTCATAAGTTTGCACACTGAACACTTAATCCAGGCAGTTTAACACTGGCCAGTTACAATGGTAACAGAGGCTTCCTTCTCTACCAATCTACCTGTTGTCGAGGTTAGAGGGGCCATTTCCTGCAGGAGCTCACGCTGGGAGAGAGCTCAGAGGGGAGGCAATGCCTCCCCAGCACAGAGGTTAGCACTGCTTCACTCCAGAAAAAAGTCAGGAGCACAACAAARGCATCCTACAGGACTCATCTCTTTTTTTTTTTTTTTCCCCAGGCACCTGTCAACAAACACTGTTGCAGCTCTGCTGATGTGGATAGGTGCAATGCTGTCTTATAGCCCCTTTTGCGTCCCCTACTCTTTTGGCCATAAGTGCTGAAGAGCTTCTTTGGGACACTCAATTATGTTTCTCTTTCCAAAATTCAAAGAATTTGTACAGGAAATCCATAGCACATAGGAGATCTAGGCAGAAACTTTGTTTAGAGTGCAGGCTTCCTACTATGAAGCAGCTAAATGGTCTGCAGGTCTCTGATTATCTCCAGATCATCAGAAAGGCTGATGTACTGTTAAAGTCTTTCCCTCTGACTTCAGGTCTCTTGTTTTGTCACATGGCTTACAATTATTTTGAAGAAGTATCTCATCTCCAAACTTTCAACATTATGGTTTTGTGGCTAATGGCCTCCACTTTCCAGAGCAAACAAGATTACACTGACAAACCCTCTATTCAAATGCGCTCTTTGACACTGTTGGATCTCCCTTGAACTGCATTTACAAACCAGATTGTCATGCTAATCACAGCTAAGAAAATTTTCTCATGAATATGAACTTTCTACCTATCTGCGTTCATTGGTTTTTGTCTGAAGGACAATACATCCTAGAGCAGCATGCCATTGCTAGCAGATATTTCAGCGGGTCACAGATTTCCAGTACAACTCCCAGTGTTTGAAATCCCTGATAGCAGCCTGGGGAAACACTTGTATGGATAATATCTCAATATTTTTGTCAGATAACTAAGTATTTCAAAATGAACTCATCAAAACATTCCTGCAAGGTTAATAACAGTGTAATTAAGCTACTGAACTACATCAATCTGCTTAGCTGGTATGAATATGAACTTCACTTGACTGACATATCTTGTGCAAAAGAAATTGAAATAGGAAAAGGGATGCCACAGGAGGTAGTTTTAGCTGCAGTGAATGAGAGCTAAACCTGTTGACATAAATTCAGTAAGAATCTAACACTTCTTATGTAATTTGAAAGCAGAGAAAATAATGTATTGGTGGAAAAGACATTGTAGCATGTCCAAAAGTACACAAAGCAAAGAGGCACTCTAATGTCTATTTAGCTACAGATGTAAGATTAACAACTGAAACTGCAACTTTAACTGTGCATAATACATAAAGAAGGCTTCTGTAGCATTGTCTACTTCTGCAAGATCCTAGGGAGATACAATTTTGCATCAGAAACATCAATTACAAGATCCCTTCACCAGTATGTTATTCAATCCTTTGGAGGTAAAAAAATATAAGCAGTGGCCTTCCCTGTTTCTCTGATTCCTATAAAAAAGAAAGTAACCACATCCACTTATGAAGAGCCTTTTTTTCTTGGAGTGAGAATAGACAATAGATCATTGTTCTCCTAATCTTTTCCTTTGAATGAGTGCTGGGACCATTCTTCCCATTGTTCTCATCCCTGTATGCCTGTCTCACCCAGCTGGATGTCAGGAAAAAGTTGGGTGGATATGACTCCCTGGTGGGTGGTCTAACAAGGAACAGTCTTGTGCAGCTGACAAAGAAATGGGCTCATGGCTGAGGAACCTGAGGCAGATGCTTAGTTAAAAGTCAGAAGAGCTGTTTGGGTTTGACACACCCTTGAAAATTTGTTTTTGTTGAGAAATACAGTTGATGAAGGAAAATCAGTGTACAGCTACAGTGTCAGCTGCAGATTGAATTCTGGGTGCMAGGAGCCCAAGGCAAGGAAACATGAACAGTTGCAGACTCTTTGCACAAGAAAGGGAACCTATGGGTGACCTAATAGAACAGGAGCTAATGACTCTGGAGGAAGATCCCACACTTTGGCATGAACAGACTGTGAGAGTTTAAAAGCCAGGGGTTTCCTTACTTTGGGATCCCTCCTCAGGAGCATCAACTTGAGCTGTAATTTGGTTTTTGTACCAAGATAAAATTACTTAAAAGAACCAGAGACTCTGCTATGGGAAACCTGTGGTAAAATTGCAGGTAAGGAAACCTTGTCTGACAGTGTGTGAGTGGCTCTAGGGAGTCAAGTGGGGCACCCATAAGCTCACCAGAGCCACCCACTGCAAAGCGGCTTCAGTCACAGCACTGAAAATCTCRGGTGGGTCTCAGGTGGTGGAAATGTGACTGCCAATGTGATTGGACAGAAAAGAAAGTTCCTTTAACCACTTTGCCTGGTGGAAAACACAGAAATAATTTATTAGGACTGTGTAAAAGCAAAAAGTTGCATGCAATTGCATGGTGATTGATACTGTGCTCTGCAACACTCTCACACTTGCGCCTTGACACCTGGGACCATTAGTCTTTACTCCGTGATAGTTTTCCTTATAACAACTCAAGCTAAGGAGAAAGGATTGGTCAAAAGGCAGATCTATTAGAATAACAAATGACCTCTCCCCCAATATGTGTTTTCAAATCCAAGTTAGACTCCACATAGGTAAAACCTAGGAACTGGAAATTTTTGAGGCAAAAGCTATATTCCTGGATTTCTGCTGCACCATACTCATTTAAGCAGAGGAATAAATTCCTCTGCTGTCCTTCCTTTTGGTTTCTCACCTGCAGCCTGTCATCCTGGAGCAAAGCTTACTCTCTCCCCTTGTGCACAAATGCCCCCTTGATGGAGGCAGTCTAGATTCTACTGAAGGCATCTCTTCCCCTCTCATGGAGTTAGCTTGCAGGTTCTAGAACCAAAATAGGACAAAACATTTTTACCTTGAAGCTGTGAGACAACTGTCTCCTACTGAATAATCAATTGTGCCCAGACAAAAAAGTTAGCTTGCTTCATAACTATTCCACCCTCTGGAAAAGCACTATCTAGCATGATATCCTGGRAGTCACCTGGTAGTAACTATTATCTCCTTCTTAGATTTATGTCTTAATAATCAGCTTTAGCACTTTGCCACACATCTGCTGCACATGCAGTTCATGTTTTTTTCTTTTTYGTTTTTATTTTTTTCATCCAGGAACCACAGTATGGCCCTCAATTTATTGACAAGGTTGCACTCTTTTCTCTCTCCCTGTAACAGCAGCATTCAAACTGCAGCTGGGAAATGGGAGTATGCAAAAATACTTATTACAGATAAAGTTCCTCTAGCACACTCAGCCAGCTCTAGCATTGACTAGATAATGCATTATTTTTGAAGAAAAAGTGTCAAAAAAGTGTAGAGAGAAGTTTAGCAGCTCACTAGATTTCAGGTGGTGTTTCACCAGGCTGACCTCTCAAACTGCCACAAAATCATTTGGACTATGCTGCTTTACATCAGGTGAAGGCTGACCTACCCACATCCAGGAAGATGTATCCTTTTTTTTCATACAGGTGAGGAGGAAGTGTAAGTGTAAAATTAACAAAAAATAGGGTCAAAATATAGGTGATACAATTCTGCTTTTATATCCTTAATATCTGCAGAGTTCCTTMATAACAGCAGCTAGCATTCAGGAAAAGGTTAAGAATTATTCACTCAACTGGTAATCAAAACCAAACAAAATGCAAGCTGACTTTTAGTTTATTTACAGTATCCATTTAGTTTATCTATAGTATTGATAACTTCTGAGATTCATGACCAGAATAAAAGGCCAAGAGAGAAAATTTAGCAAAAGCTGAGATAGAAATGCTGCAGGAGAGAAAATACTGTGTAGTAGAAAATGAGTGACTGCATTCTGCAGAGGCTGGTTTGTTTTTTATGCTTCCTGCATGCTTTCATTTCTGGAATTCGTGGTATTATTAGACGAACAAAACAGATATTTACATTTATAAATCAATAATTTTTCAGTTAAGATGTCTGTCATGTGTAATCAGTTATTTTATAACTATGAGTGTAAGGAAAAATAAAGTGGTTGAATACTCATGCCACTGGAGTCAAACCCTGGGGTCACATTTGGTTTTAAGGTGATTTTCACCTCACAGGTGCTGATGTGTTTACTGCTGAGCTCCCCTGACAGGAGCAGAGGTCTAGATTATRTGTTCAATGAATGCTGTTCATGGCTTTGCCTAGTAACTTCTCCTCCTGGCCTATGCCACAAAGAAACAGGAAAAGAGTACTTCCTTAGCCAACCCTCTCTCTCCATATGGCAGCTTGCATGGCCACCAAGATACACTTTTTCTTTGAAGCAAGCACTTTCCCATTTTCTTGTTTCTCTTCCCATATACCAGCTGTCTATAAAATGAAAAGATGCTTATTTCTCCCTTCATGATCTACTACACAGACCTAAATTTGGTGTAACTCTGTTCCYTTGGTGGCTTCCTGAGACAGACACACTGAAGAAATGTTGTGCCTGTGAATTGCATGCAGATTGTGGCTGTTGGCATGCATTTTTCAGATACTGTACTCAGATTTGGGAAGCAAGGAAATCACTGCTGTCGTCGGCAGAGAGTCCCTTTCTAGCCAATATCAGCACCTTGAAACTGATTGTTTGCTTATTGCCATCAGTGGGAAATGAAATTAATTTTCAGACCTTTGATCAAATTCCACTGGTATCCATTGGAATTAATTTCTTGAGGCAGTAGCACATTCACATATTCATCTRCTTCCATGTGGGAAGTTCAGGCAGGTTTAATTGCCTTCACATTTACTCAACCAGCCATCAAGTCCTCCCATCCTGCTCCCTTCAGGACCCTCTGCCCACAGTATAAGCAGGTTACACCACTTTGCCCCCCATGTCCACACAGTGTCTGTCCAGGAATTGCACAGAGGAAAAGAGTAAGCTTAGTGTTTCACTGCCTCTTGTGTTTTTCTATGATTTAAAACAAGGTAGGAATAGAAACCCACTCCTTCCCAAAGCTGTGCTTCTCAGATGATCTGAGAAGGAAAACCTCAAAGTGTTAAATATTCCATGTGAGGTTACCATCTATGCACAGCCCAGTAACTAAAGAGRTATTCAAGCCAGAAACACAAATAATGAGCAGCAATTGTAGTTTAACTCTTCACTGGCTATTTATCTGTGTTCAGCTGACATCCTGTGAGAAAAGGACTGTCCTCCATACCGAGTGCTAACACTCAAAACTCACAGCACAGGCACATCCTTAGTAGCTCTTCCTTCATGGTTCAACATACCTAAGAACTGCTGATGGGCTCAACTGACCAGCTAGTTTATTCCTTCATCCTAAATCAGAATRAATTGTATTTTATTCCTGACAGATGTTTATACAACTTGGCCCTAAAAATAATTTCCAAAGAAGGATACTTTTCTCAGGCAAACAATTCCTGAGATTTACTGCTAGTAGGTTTTAATGACTACTGCAGTCAGCTGGCTGAGACTTTTGTACCTTCATTAGGACCAAAAATGTCCAAATATTTTTATCTTCAGCTTAGAAAGTTTGGGGAAAAGAAATTAAATGCCTCACCTAGGCTTCACACTTTTTTTTTTTTTAACCAGTTATTCAGTGACATTTTCCTTTTTCGCAACCATATGGAATAAGCATTATTTTAGGGGAGTTATCTGCCATTAGGATCAAGAGTAGAGGTGAGTACAGTTTTTTAATAATGTATTTTGATATTAGAAAAATTGTCTGTATTGCTACTCCCTACTGTTGCCATGGTTTCTGAGCACACAACAGTATTATTAATGTTCAGTTTAACACTTCTAATAAATACCTGCTGTTCCCTGTTGGTCAGTGTTTTCTGGATTTATTTTCTTCCCTAACAAAATATTAAGAGAACCACAGATTGCAATTAGWGTTATGAACTATTTAAAATGCTGCCTACCTTTTACTCTTCATTTAACGTTTGATTTTATTTTAAAAAATTGTCTGATGGTAGGTAGGATCAAAATGATCCCTCAACCCACAGTTCTGAGTGCCCATACTTCTCATTAGGGAGATTAACTAATAAGKGGATAAGAAAAGGCYAAACATAGCAACAAAGAAAAAAAATTAAAAAAAAACYAACCCAAACCCAAATCAAAACCAAAGCAGACAGAGTTATTATTTCATAACAATTATGTTAGACAGACTTCTGAGTGTGAAGAAAAAGCATATTTTTCCCCACTAAAGCAACAGGAATTGGAGAGGGAGAGAATATGAAAGCATTTTTAAAATCCCTACACTTAATGTGTTTAAGACTATTTACAACTTATTCCTTTACATCAGCATTGCCCACTTAAGACAAGAAGTGTTTATGGAAAGAATCATGGACCACCCTTCTCAAAACAAACCTCATCTTATCCTGATGGAAAGTATTATAAAGATCAAAAGAGAACATTTTCTAATAAATTACTTTTTCACTGGAAAATGCTGGTTCAGTACCACTTAACTGTGATGAAGAAAAATTGTTTAATTGACAAYTTTGTGCAAGAAACAATTGAAATGCCCTATTTAAACCAAATAATTCCAACAAATACAAAGAAACTGCATTTTTTTGCTGTGCTAGGACACTCAGATTTCTTTCAAGATCATTCCACCCCTCACAATGAAATATGTTTGATTCATTGGGGCCATGTTTTCCAATCATATGATAATTGGGTGGAGCAATTTTGGCCAGTTCTGATCTTTGTACCAGTTTCAGTTTTTAAAGCCCTCTTTGAAGGACACTTCTGCCATGCTTATGTAATAAATGGCTTTGTTACACACATTGCCACTGGTAGTAACTATTCTCAATTACTCTCACTGCTTCCACACTGCATTACCCATCCTGGGACATGAAACACAGCAAGCACAAGTGAAAACTGCTAACTCCTGGATAAGAAGAGCACTTATTAAAAAAAAAAAGACTCGATGAGACTTGGGTTTTGTTTTGTTTTTCATACTATGACCTGCCTCTTCTTTGTTACCGACTTTTGAACCTGCTGCCAAAATACAAGAAGATTTCAGCAAGGAGGACAACTCAACCATATTGAATTCTCTCATCAGGCAGATTGAAAAGRGGTCATTTTAGTGCTGCCATCAAGGAAATTATTGAGGTGTGAGGGTGCACCTCGTTAGGCAGCAGAGCATCCTTAGGGCACACTCGTATATATTTTACCCATGAGAAAAACTTCAGTCTGAGCTTCTACCTTCTCAGCTGACACCTCAACTTGATGAGCTTTGGGACRCAGCCTCTATAATATATGATTCTATGTGATTCCATATGAATCTATATGATTACATAATTTCACTGATCATGAGAGAATTCATTAGAGCTATTCAACTCTTTGCTCATAGGTAGAAAACAGTGCTGGAAGTTACTGGAAAACAAACTCTTCCTATATGGGAAAGCATTCTGCTTTGACAAACAGACACATGGGCAATGGAAAAACACAGCAGAGAGCTGATGTGAATAACTTCTGGGGTCTTTTAAAGCTATAATGATGACTCCTTTTTTTTGCCTCCCATAGAAATAGGAGGAAATTGCTGTTTTATAGCTGCAGTAAACCAAGCAACAGATGAAGATGTGCTAGAAATGGTAACAAGATGAGCTGTTCCTGTGTGGGGACTGGGAGAGCAGATTCAGACTGCTGACGTGTATCCACAAAATGARTGTGGAGGGCCCTGGCAGGCTCCTACCCATGAGACAAGTCCAAGCCACATCATCCAGACAGGAAGGAGCAGGTGCTGGGGCTGACTCTTGCTCGCAGACCCTGGGGARATGGAGCTTTGCTTCTGTGGCAGCAAAAGAAAAGGCAGAGTGGTGTACGGCAGAAAGAAATTCAAAATAATGGTGGCAGTTAATTTATTACTCCACTGAAGAAATCTACCCCTGCATCAGGATGTGTGCTATGGACTTTAGGACAGCCTGCTCAAATCTAATCAGATTTTGTAAACTGTGCTGACTGCTTTTATTTTCTGAGATATAACTGTCTATATATTTTATATAAAAATGTACATACTTATAAAACTCCTACATTTTATATATTAAGCCTATATGCATAAATRTAGATTCTTGTATACTTATACATAGAGATATAAAAAAAGAATACATTAAAAATGTTTATCTATTTGCTCCTCAGGTACTATATCTATTAGTATTCTATAATATATCTATTATTATTATTCTATTATCTATTATTAGTATTTATCCATTTCCTCCTCCGTACTTTTAATGCACAGAAAATGTAGCTGTCAGGGGAAAAAAAATCATAGATTCCTCTGGCCCAGTACATTTTGATAGTTAAATRAAACACCTTTGAATGGGCAAGCACCAAAGGGAGCAAGAGTTCTCATCACTAGAAACCTTGAGTTTATCTCAAGCTTATGAAACTGATTGTTCATCAATTTGAGAACTGTCAGGAATTAGACACCCTGATTATTTACGTGGCGTTTTTTAAAGTCTCTTTGAGAAAACCAAATGTGCTCTTTCCCTTTCGTAATTCTCAGTAGCAGAGGAGTTCATAGAAAATAAATTAAGTCAGTTACAACTTTGCAATCCTGTTGTATTCTAATTACATCCCAGACAGCATCTGTCCTAGCACATTTTCTTCAAAAGRATTTGAAAATATTAATCATTATTTGAAATTTATTAAGTGCTTAGATGATAATTCATGACACGAAGAGGCATTCAGCTAAGTCTCATCTGAACTGCTCCCTATAGTTGAACATAATGAAAATCAGTAAGCATTATTTTCACYGCTAGAGGTGGCAGATCTGACAATGCATTGTGTGAGCCTGTTTTTCCAGCAAGAATATGCTATTTTTCCAAAGTCTCTAGAAGGACTGGGCTAGAAAAAAGTACAGATTCAAGTACAAATGAATTTTAAAAGCATGCACCAGTTAAGCTTTTTGGCAATTTTTGTCACTTTTTGCAGTTGGTTTTTGTAATTAGTTGCATTATACCAAGATGATGCTGTGTACTCTGACCATAATACCCCTCCTTTTATCATGCACCTCCACTTGTCCTGATTACAAGGAATATGTAAATGTATGTTGATTATGTTTCGCTGTGAAAGAGAATACAACTATTACAGGAAAAAATATGTCTAGGCTTTTTCAAAAGTGATAATTGTCATCTAGTTTTCAATAGAGGAAATTATCACTGAAAGTTCCTACAACTGATGACTGCAACCCTGGTCCTGAGAAATGCTGAGCCACCTCAGTATGGAGGGGGTCTACTCCCACAGCACCTCATTGTGAATCATTTCTTAGATCCCTCCTTGATAAAATGGATCCATTTCTCCCCACCAAAGCTGTATTCAACATAAATATTTCTTGCTGAGGCTGTTTTCATAAGAAGATCTTGCATGACTCCACAGATGATGCATGTGTTTTTGTAAATCCATCAGGAGTTGCAGTGAAGTGCCATAAAATACAGAGCAGCATATTTAGGATCCTGAAGAAAGTGATGAGTTCAGTTCATATCTCCACTTTCAATTCTTTAAACCTTTTTTCCAGACTTGTTCCTTCTCTCACCACAAGAAAGGGTGTAATCTGAAGAGCACACACCTCTGTTAGACTATATGCACTTGAGGGACCTAGTTAAAACAGCTTTGCCTGATCGTTCATCAGAATTAGGGAATAATTTCTAAATGTGAGCACTCAAAGAGCTAATACAAATTCAACCAAGTGGTTCTCTCTTCTGATGGAGAATTTCAGTTGAATGCCAAAGCCACAGAAAACCTCTTTCTGCATGTTCACTGATTTTATGTGTATCTTGTGCCCAATTATGTATTTCTAACTTAATGCAAACATTCTCTCCCAAAGAAGACAAATGTGACATGGTTATACAGACTATGTCAAGCTGAAGTTTATTCTGACAACTAAACTGACATTTGCTAAGTAACATTCAATCTTTGTGTCATCATAATTTATACTGGTTCTTCTATCACCAAATGAGAGGTATTCCAGTCAACTTCCAAGGTACAAAGGAACGTTTAGAGGATGTTCAGACTTGAAGGAGTACAAGTAGMATGTACAAACATACTGAAAAATAATGAATATAGCTTGTTCTTGAACAAACAGTTGAAGAAGATGAAACAATATAGCACTGCCATGCGGTATTTCCAGACAAATGATTACAAATCACTGTGGAAAAAAATGATAGAAGAGAAAAAACAATTTTGACAGAAAATAATACACATCATGTGCTCAGAATCCTTACCTAATATAGAGGGGAAAAATCATGAACAAAGCTATACTATCTGTCTAAACAATCAAGGAGTACCAACCACATTCTGCAACTTGACTTTCTGAAAGGGACTGATAATTGGATCATCACATGATTTTTTTTCACTTCTCCAAATTACAACATAATAGAGCATTACAGAGATAGAAAGCACTGTAGCTCTTACACTTGGCTCCATGTTAAATGCTCCTTCTCTGAGACCACATATTAGCCAAGGGCACAGCAGAATCTTCCAAGGTAAAAGTCTGCTTTTCTGTCATTGGTTGGCTGAAACCAACGACAGTGTTGTCCTTTAGATGTTTTTTTAATACCTTCAAGGTTGATTTCCCCATAATTTTTCCAGTCAATGAAGTGAAACTGACAGGCCTATGGTTACCAGGGTCATCATTTTTGCCCTTCTTGAAAATTAGGACAATGTTTGCCAGCTCCCAGTCAACTCAAGATGACTCAGTTTGTTCAAAAATCTTTGAGTCCTCACAATGACATCAGCTACATTCACACTGGATCAATGCAATCAATTATAATCATGATTTTTCTAATAATCCACAACTAGCACTGATCCTCAGGAAGGCGTAAAATATGACTAGTTTTTTTTTGTAAAGAGGCCTGAGTTGACACAGAGTTGTACTGTTAGAGCTGAAGTTGACAAAAACTCATTTATGTAGAAAGGAGGTTACACACTGAGATTCTGGTTGTGGCTTACGTGCTATTTCTGTCTTTCCTGCAGTCACCACACATCAAGTGTACAGCAGCAGCTCTCCTTTTCAAACAAATTTCTGTGTGCATTTTACAATAAAATCAGGCATGCATTGTTGCAGAGAGCAGATTCAAAATAGGAATAAATCATCACAGCTTTGAGAAAGTCACTATAATCTTTTTAAGAAAGGCTTAGGTGCTCAACTAGATAAATTGATGTCATGGTTGTGAAGTCAATGAATTATGATGAATTACTTAATGCAGGTTTTGTCAGCTGAGGGACTCTCCTCCTCCTCCCACACCTACTGACTTCCTATTTTATCTATCACTTTCCAAGGCTGATCAGTCACAGCAGAATGTAATACAGGTGCAGAGGAAGTTAAAAGGGTGCATGTTAAACCTACCCGAGTGCCAGCACTGATTCCAGCTATGGATGGTCTGCTCCTCTTGGTGCACATCCATGTTATATCTGAGTTCACTCCACATACTCCTTCCACAAGATATTATCAAATATTTCTTATCAAAAGTCCTTTACTATAAGCATAGCCTCAAAAATTATCAGTAAATTAAAACTTTCCAGAAAACAAACTGACAGCATATTCCTGTAATGCAATATGACAAAAGATCAAAATCCAAATAACACTCCACTCCAGCTGGTCAAAGTGTAATAGTTCCTCAGGATTATTCCAAGTAGCTTGGTTTCATATGGAAACTTTTGAGGTTCCTTAATATTGGAATATGATCCCAATATTACCGGGATGACTTGACGGACRGCACTTAGCAAGGGGCAGGGGAAAGGAGAGGTATTGGCACACCTGGGAAACTAGGATAGCTGAAAGAGGATATTGCTTCACACTGCAACATCTTTTAAAATCTAAAGTTATATACATTTCAGTCTTTCTAGGAAATTAAGGAACGTGTGTTCCATCTCTATGACTTACATCTAAGCAGTCACTTCTGATATTTTTGTGACTCCACCTGTAAGATACAAGAAAGAAAATACCTAGCTTTTACGAAATTCTTTATGTAAAGCAGAAAATAATGTTGTCACATAGACGCTTTGCATAGTTTTAAAATTAGAGAATACAYGCAGTACAAACGCAAGATGTCTKACAAAAATATTGTAACATTTTGTTGCAGCTATTTTCCCCCCACTCTGATTTCTCACACATGGTATTTTGGAGGAAACAGGAAGAAGTGTTTTTTTCATTCTGCTTGCTGCTGCAAGTCARCAGCCCAGAACTTCTCCAAGAGTACATTTGTGAGCAAGTCTGTGCAAAATGCTCTCAAAATAGAATTCTTCTCTTCCATATTTTACATGTGGTTTTCAAAATTACAAATCGATGCTCTGCTCACATAGGAAAGGTATAAATACATGTTGAATTTAATGTCTCAATTTAATCCAGGCCTCATAAAATTGTCTTGACTGTAACTCTCTGCTAAACCAACAATAACACTGTCAGCTCTTGTCTGCATAAAATGTAAGTACAACAAGCTCTACTTGCTTTTGAGAATGGACAGAACTTTACCTGTCATGGACAGAACTTTACCTGTCATGAAACCTACTGAAAAAATCCCTAGTACAATCCGAATTGTCACTGCATGTTCAATACCTGACCAATTGGTTCCCAACACATTTGCCAGGTGCTTACCGTCTCTGTCAGCTAACTTGGATTTAATTCACAGCTACTTAGGCAATGCAAGAGACTATTTAAAATTCCTGTGTTAAAATTAGGATCTAAGAAGGAAAAATAAAACCCCTTGTTTGTCTTGAATACAAGACATAAGAAGACACTAAATATCTAGATGTTATTTTTTAAAAGCCAAAAGGAATCTACAACATATTTCACAATTGCAAACAGTTTGATTGCTGTGAGGGAAATATTTAGGGAGCATGCAAATCTACAAAATAGTACATTTTTTAGTGCTTATTGGTTTCATCTTCCTGTGTTTAATAGAGAAATATTCTCTACCAAGATCCAAAGCTGTCTTGATGTTCAAAAATATACYATTTTTAATTTCCTTGCTTGCCAAAAATCAGTAAGAAGATTGTCTTTAGTACACAGTATAGCTGAAGCGTATCACAGTCTGATGGTTTTCTAGTTTGCAGTTGAACATTAAACCAGTTTTTTTATAACAGCCTATTATTTAGATGTTTCTATAGTTATCTTAAGTTGGATTTTTTTACAAGACTATGACATAATTTAAGATATCTGATCCTGACAAGATCACAACGGCTCCTTTGAAGACAGAAGAAGATACTTTTCCAGATTCCAATTAGAGGATTGACTGACTGTAATATGGTTTCCTAGTGAGATTTATACACAACGGTAAACAAGGATTGATTATTCTGCCATATTAGCATGGTGATATAACTAATCAAGCACTGAAGCTAATTTGCTTACTTTGTTGATTTTGACACAGACAGTATTTCACTATTAGTTATTACAAATTTTGCTAGCTCAGTTGAATAATGGGAGCTACTTAGTTTTAGTGACAAACTTTCTTGTTTTAGTGAAGATTGATAACCTGGAAGTTCTAAACGGAAGTGGATGTTTGCCTGTTTTTTGGAAGGCAGCATGAACCCATGTCTTTGCCTGTGAATACCCAGAATAGATAGCAAGTGGTTGGCCTGACATCCTGAGCCTGCTAAYGAGTTTGTTTCTCAGGAAAGCATCCAGCACACTAATCACAATGGTTTTTTCAGTAGCAGCTWTTTTTTTTTCACAATCCTGCCTCTGGCTTTTATTTGAGTGCCTCTGAAGGGAAGGAGACAGGRAAGAAATAAGGAGCATTTTCTCCTCAAAAAAGCTCATCCAAGCTACTCTGAGCAGCAGCACTACTTTTAAAAGGGTAAAAAGCCCCCCACAAAAAATACAAGCTATAGCATGTGATATCACAGTTCCCCATTATTTTTTTCTACCATAAATGTCACAAGACTGACCAATAATAGTACAAAATAAATTCATTTGAAAAAGCAATGATAATAACAATTACCCCTAGATGATCTGAACTGATTGTGAATACARCCCCAACAATAATACTTGTGTGTGCACACAAATATTTTAATTTCTGTGCAATAGCTCCAGAATATTCCTTAACACCATAGGTTACCATCCGGGTAAAAATTGTGTTTTCAAGGACTACCACTAGTGCCTGGGCCACACCAATGCCACAGCTATGCCGATGATCCCTGGTAGATTTGCCATGTTGGGAGGGAGTAGGGAGAAGTCAAACCTCTGAACAACCTCAGGAACTCCATTTTGCCTCACTCAGTGTGACAGTAGACAATGAGAATTTTTCTGTATGACACTTGTACACACTCGAGAAATTCTACTACACAAATTATCTGAAACATTAAGCACTTTTTTGTGCATTATTTCTGCTTGGCATCCTAATCACTGTCAGACCCTCACCTTTAGGYATCCTTGGCAGGATCTGAAGTATGCTGCTTCCCAGAACACCATTAGCCTTTTGGACAGGGTGAGTACCAGGTTTGTTTCATGAAAAGCTCTGAGGGAAACCAGCTGTCTCTCCACAAGGATTACTTCTCACGTGGAAATATTCTCTAGACTATAAAGAAGCTGACCAAGGAAATGGATTTAATCTTGTATAAGGCATATCAGGAGTCACAAAAAGGAAATTAGCTGCTATTCAAAACCTCCATATATAATCTTCTACATGGTACCCACATGATGCAAATGTGTGATTGTCATTGCATCCTTCAATTGTGAGGAGAGCAGCAATGCAACAAGCTTGTTCTCAAATCTCAACTCATTGGTGCAGTGTAACCCAATCTTTTTATGGACAAAGTCTAAAAATTTTCATTCATGCCTTAAGAACATGGGAAAACACAGAAAGCAACACTAATACACCCTTTAAAAATAAATACAAACTAATTAGCTACTTACTGAGGCAGCCAATCTATTTACATAATTCTTGTTTGAATAATTGTGACAGCAATGTCTGGTGGCACTTCAAGCTCTTTGAGACAAAATGTTACATTCACTACCAATAAAGTTAGGATTTGTTTCTTYCCGTGCATTTAGGGATAYGTCTTTAATAGCAGCAGCTAATTTATAAGGAAATGAGGAAACATAACATTTTACAACCTGAAAATGTTGCAAACATGTTCTTTTTCAGGGCAAATCATACAGTGTTTCCCTTTACCCTGTGTCTGCAGGTACAGTGAGAAGAGCCAGCTACATCTCTGACATTTCATGGGAGAACAGGGCAGAGACCAAGGAAAGAGTCTCTTCCCTCACCTACCAATGCACTACACTCTGCTACTTTTCAGGCTAACATCACAGTGCTTTGTGTCCCAGGTACTCACTGTGGCTATTAATGCCTAAAACTCTCACCTGAGTGGGAAAGAGGAAAGACAACTAAGCTGAATATGAAGAACTAGTTTTCATGTGCAGTTCTCTCCTCTCCTGCATATCCGTGGGGCTCTCAATCTGAACATGCCAGTCTGCTTTCATTACCAGCATTTTTCAAGAGCAAGAGAACAAATATTAAGAAAGAAAAGGGTGGAAAACACTGTTTAACATGTCAGTTTTAGCTATTTTTGAAATACGAATGCTCTGTTGAAGTCCTAGAGAGAAACTCCTACTTATTTTAATGGAATGAAAATTTAATTTAATGAACATAGGTGGTCTTTAACAAGTTAAAGATCCTACTGATTCATCCACAGTGGGAAAGACCTCTACATATGCCCCTGCCTACACCCATACTATTACACATCAGAAAATCAAGTCTGAGGGTTTTAGAGGAGGTGGCAGGGAAACTGAAATGTGAAATATTGTGAATCAAATGCTGACAATGGGAAAATATAATTACAGAGCATTGCACTAATGGAGACAAATAATTCAAATGCACTCACAGCTAACAAATGCATTATCTCCTGTTTTATTTCAACTAAACTGATTTTTAACAGTGTCAGMGAAAAACAAACCCACATCCTTAAAGCATAGCTATGGGAGGATGATATGCTGCAATATTTAAAAGCAGCCCTGCTAAAAAAGGACAGAATGGTTACACACCACCATCTACACYAAACTGAAGACCTCAAAATTCAAGCTTGATTACTGTTACCTGTCTTTGACATGCTGATGTCCCATATTAAAAGAAAAAAAAAAACAACCCCAGTAACCTTTCTGGAGGGATATTGACTCAGTAACTGAAGAAATCTTTCAAATATTGAGTGGGCTAATTTTTTGCTCAACAGAGAACCTTAAAAGACTCCTATTACTTAAATACCTTCCCCCAGAGCCCTTTTTTTTAATAGACTTTTAACTTCCATTAAGTTTCAGAGCCACAAAGCCTCTCCCTGTCAAAGTCACTCAGATTAAATCACAGCACCAAGCAGTAAATGGTCCTTCAGTGAAAAGCCCTCTCAAGCTAGTCACAAGAATAAARCAGGCTTGAGAACACTACATAGTGTTTGTAGGTTTTTTTAACAGTACTAGATGTAGATGAGGAAATTATAGTGTTGGATTATATGAGAATGCGCTGTGAATTTCCTGCAGCATTCATTTGCTGTGTGACTGACAGCTCCTGTATAGCTGGGAGGTGGCAGGAGAGGTGGGAAGTGGGGAAACCACAAACTAACGAGAGCCTTGTGGCTGTGACAGGTAGCAGGAGAAGCCATGAAGATAACTATCAGCCAGAGAATAGTGCTGCCTCTACTAACAGCTATTTTACTATCAAATGAGACAGTAGTTATAAAACAGATGTTATAGAAAACTTGGAAGATAGAAACCCAGACATGATGATAAGCATAAAAGACAGTTCCTCTGTAAAAGAGGGGGATTTTAATTAGTACCAAGAGGAAGGACAGATTAATTTAATTTGTGAGTAGGTGGAAATAGCACAGAAGGGTGCTGAGGAAGTAGTTTGATTCAAGTGACAGAGACTTGAAAGATGTATGCCATATTTGACATGAATATGGGGGTATTAATTGGAAACAAATAGTAGCTTCTTCCTTCAATGCAACATTTCAACAAAAATAACCTGAAATATTGTATCAGAAGACATGAAAATAGATAAAAGGTCAATCTTATACACTGTTTAGAAGAAAAACCAAATACTACTTTACTAGCTGTCCAGCAAACACAATTAAAAAAAACCCAAACATGTAATAATACATTAATTTATTGGAAGCATGCACTGAAAAACTTCTGTTAATTTGCCTTTGAGGAAAGAAATATCAACAGCAAAATTTTTCAAAATAACCATTGAGTAAGACAACTGTTTTAAGAATCAGAGTCCACAAAACAATTATGACTGTTATTGATTCTTTGAATACAGAACCAATGATTAACCCCATGCAGCACAACTGGAATTCTCAGGGGCCACTAGGAAACATACTTGAAATTTCTATAGCTACCAGTTTTTTTATTAAAAATGAATTTTGCATTTAAACATACTGGTTACATTTTTCCTTTGCAGTATCTTTGATCTGAACTGTTTTAAAGGAACACGTTGATCCAGTGAATTTCATTTTCACAGAGCTTTGTTTTTGAACAGTACAGTTATTCCAAATAATGTGACTCAAAAATGAAAACTGAAAACCAATACCATCTACTGATACATTTATCTCACACTTCCAGCAAAAGAAGTGGTGTGGCTTAAGTACACAGTACTAGATTATTTTGGTTTGGTGTCCACACTGGAGAAAACTGGGGAAACACGAAAAAGTGCAAAAGAGGACTGCAGAACTGCTGTTTTGCAGATGAAAAAGTTTAATCTATTCAGCCTATCAAAGTGAAGACTGAGAAGTAATTTGATCAGTGTGCCAGTGCTTTCACTTGGTGAAAATGTTTAATGGCAGGGGACTTGCTGACTGTGTTAATGATAAGGTAAGAAAATTAAATTTGCTGTATGCTAGAACTAAGTACATTGAAGCTTGAAAGATGATGCAGTCCCCCAGCAGCCAGGGCAATTGAACACTTCAGTCAGGGAGGCAACATCACAGGTTCTGATGCATAGCTGTAAAGTTTTCATATTTTGTCTCATTTCAGTTCAAGACTTAAAATATCTATTTGATTTCAGAAATTGCTCAAACTGTTTTTAATTTTGAGCTGCAGTAATGCCACTGATCAAAGGCTACATGTTTTTAAACAGGGCAGATTAACCACCATAGTGGGAGAAAAGTTATTCTGCTTTAAAGGAAGAAAACATAACAGAACCAAGCTTTTGTGGGAAACCAGGCTGAGAGTATAAGGCAAGGAAACCTGCATCATATCACTCATTCTTGTGTCTGCATTAAGACCATAACTCTAATAAAACATTAAGCTTCTGTGCTTTAAACTGACAACTCTAAGATTCAGGGGAAAAACTTTCCTCCAGGGAAGATGGTCAGCTTCTTGGAGAGCTGTGTGATCTTTCTTATTTTAGGCTCATTTATGCTTCCTTAGCATAAGGAGATCTCTGTCTGTCATCAATCCTTGTCATACAGCTCAACTGTCTTGAGAGCTGAAGGATTTGCCAAAACAAAAATATTTGACTAAAAAAGGACCAGCTAAGAAAAAAAAAAAAAAAAAGGGATTAAGGCAGTACAGCTCAAATTTGACAGTTTCCACATCTTCCAGTTTTCATTACTTCCTCCTCCAGCAACAACACAATATGCTCTCACAACACATGTAAACACCTACTATCTCCTTCCCTCCTGTGCCCATTGTGGGAGTTCAGACAGTTTCTAATGTATATCTGCTCTTTCACAGCTTAATAACAGCAGCAAGAAGTCTGCTCTCAATCAGACATTTTCTTGCATTCAYGAACCACACAAGCTGGAGACCTTCATTGTTGGTATCTTGGATGATCAGCAAAATCTTGCCTATTTTGGCTGGTTGAGAGATACAGTCTCCCTTGCAGCTGGGAAATATAAACAGGTGACCTCAAAATATCCTGAAAGTACACAGTCTATTTCTTACTCTATGATACCACTTCTGAGGGTGTGCCAGGATATGTCAAATTACCTGGTGAATATTTGCAAAATATAAGTTCATTTGTCAGCATCTTTACTGGTGGAAACAAGGACTGAAAATAGTTTTCTGGGAGAAAAGTAAGTCTTGTATTCTCTTTGCTGCTTGCTCTTATGTAATACTCATTGAGTTTGCAAGAAARTATGTATTCATCATCTCCTCAAATATTTTTTACAGTTAACTGAACTAACACTAATGAATAATGCTGAAACTGTGCATGCTCCGCTACTCAAACTGATTTCAGGTGGCTTTTTTTAAAAACTATCCACATACTGAGGATTGCTTCCAAAGTTAATGCCTCATTAACTCAAGGCATAAAAACCCCAAACAACAACAACAAATTCATGGTAAATACAAGATCCATAATTGCATGGATTTTGTACACTACATTTAACTGATCTGTGAGAAAATACAACCTTGAAGTGTTTTTGTGAACTATCCTTTCCCTTTAGCTGTTCTGTATACATACACATTTTTGGTTAAATTCTTTTTGAATGGATATGAATGAACCAGACATTTGAAAAGGTAGTTAGTTATCTAGGCTCAGGATAAATAAACAGAGGTCTAGCTATATTATGCTTGCAAAGCCTGAATAGTGCCAAACTCCATACAAAAATACATCATTTGTCCCCAGCACAAACTGAATAAGAAGGCCTCCAGTAATGTTTGAAGACTGGTCTTTAGTTAATGACACTGAAGCTTATAGGATATGAAAAGACTGCTTCTTATTTGGTTAGATGCGATGTGAACTACTCTTGTTGCATTTGTCAAGTGTTTGGAKTATTGTAGCCAGAGTCAATTAACAGCAGAAAATAGATTTGGGAATGGTGCTGAACAGACACAATGGTGGGTGAGGCAGCCTGCGGGAAATATCAAGGGCTAGGACATGCCTCTGCATTGACAGGCTGGGAGGAAAGACACATCCAAAGAAACAGAACATTTCCTAATTTCATAACTGAGATGACCACATGGAAATCACAAAAAAGAGCAACCCATGTTTCCCAATGGAAAACAAATTCATCAAACTGCTTGGCACTTTTTTCTTTCTATTCTGTCACACATGGACATGARGTAAACTAATTACTCCTTTCTCATCTCCTAGCTCAGCTCCCCAGTGAGAGGAGCCTAGCAAGGCTGATCTTTCCCAGCAGATGGAGAAATATACCCACCTGGAGCGCTTCCTTTGGCCGTATCCCAGATTCCACAAACCTGCATGTCTTTGCATTCCTGAGCCAAAGCRTGCTTGGGGCAGGCACCAGTATTGTGCTATTTGCAGCATGACTTGGGATGGCAGCTACAAGGAGAGCAGCAATGCCAAGAGACATCTCCAAGTCTGACAAGAACAATGAGCACCCTGCAGTAAAGCACAATGACAACAAGAAAAGGAAAATAAATCTGTGCTAGACACTGCTCTTATTCTGTTCATGGATCAGGTAAAGCCCACAGGGGCTTTGGAAGAAGGGAGAAAGATAACCTAAGAAATTCTTTCAGGGTCTGGTGCATCTGGTCCCAGGAATAACACTGATGGCATAGGATAGCTATATGTTAACAGAGTCCCTTACTTAGGCTTTTCTGCTTCCAGGCAAACTGGAAATGACAGTCTCCCTTTATACTACTCTGTTCCCATTTCCTGCCAAAATCAGGAAGTAGAGAAAATGATTTATTGCTTTGGAAACATCCAAGCAAACAAACAAAAACGACAAACTCCCAAATTAGCTGTTGATTCTGTTTCAGCTTTTTCTCCCAAAACAACCTTACAATTCTTTACATAAAAATAAAACATATTTACTTCACTTGGTTTTTATATGCCTTGAGTGAAAATAAACAAACAAAAAGCATTCCAGGGACAGCAAAACCAAGGAAGTGACTATTCCAAGAGATGAATATTTCTGAGTGGATATCCTCATGTTTACTAACAGAAAAATGCTGACTCTTTCTCCTCCATAAGAATGCTAACAGGGTTTCTCTCCATCACCCAGCTGTCAATTTCTGTGCCATTTGCAGGAATGTTCTTGTTTTCAAGACCTTTGCCCCTCTTCCAAGTGCCACTGGAATTGACCAGTGGTTCAAAAGTTAAATGCATCAGATGGACATACAGAGAGGGAACAAAAGCCTCATTTCCTTAGGAAAATAAACAAAAAACATGATTAATTTTAATTTATATACTTGAGGATAAATATACGATCTTGTGTGAAAGAAGACTAGGAACAAAACAAAAAAGGATTTCAAGAGTAATTGATGTTTAGCCTGGTAGCTGAAATGGACAGACAACTGTGAACCTTATAAATAATCTCTTTCACCTCAAAACAAGAAGTTTCCACCTCTGAGAGCTGCTTACCCCACCAACATAGTCAAAGTATTTCTGGTTATTGATTCCATTAACCACAAATCCAGATTGGGAATAAAATGTCATCATTGATGTGATGGCAGCTACTACTGAGGTTTGAAGAAGAGGGTTTAGAGGGAGACTTCAATCATGATAATGTAAGAACTGTATCAAGGACAACATGCAACTACTGCCAGTGCTGAAGTAAACTGCAAAATATGTCTCATGCTAGGAAATAGCTCCATCTCCTGTTCCACATACAGAAGTCCTCAAAATCCTAATTTAAACAAATAAGAAAAACCCACTCCACAGTTGCTCTTTAAAAGTCTTCAAAGAGAAAATAAAATTGAAGCTTATGTCTACAAAACTAAATCCCTCTTATATACACATTTAAATACCCCTTTTATCTTGCTGGGATGAAGCATTAGCAAAAAAGATTCAAGTAGCTGCTAAGAGGAAGATGTTTCTATTTGTCAAAGCATCTTAAGAAATGATGTGTGATGGCCTCAGCTCCCCCCCTAAGAAGTGTCACGTGGTTGGAACATAAATCTGTCCTATGTACTGAGCAGCAGGCCTTGYTCACAATTTTGGTACGTGTTGTAAAGCTTTTGCTCCACAACGTGGCCAATCTCGTTTGCTTTTCCAACCTTTCCAGTGACATAGTTATCCCACTGGATGCTTACATGAAGTCAATAAGAGCGTTGTCATAAATCTTACTGCAAAGTTTTTCCTTGAGGTCAAGAAAAAAAGTTGGGAAACTGGGGTGTAATACTTGCTCTCTTCCCAATATATATTTTTCTACTAGCAAGTAGGGAGAGCTCTGCTACCCACCAAGCAGCCTGTGCTATATCAGTAACAAAACTGGCATAGAAGCCATGCAGGACAGCATAATTTCATTCTTCTACCAATTCACCCACCTAAGAGGACTTGTCCTGCCACAGAGAGCAGTGGGGAAATTCTCCTTCTACCCATGCAGGAAGGCAGAAAGGAGTCTCTATCCACAGCTCCAGCAGGGAAGATAAAACAAGAATGTTTAGAGAAGCCTAATTGACAGTCTACTTCCAGGAGTGGGAAGGTGAGAATCAAACCACATGCAGAATTCAAGACAATGATAGCAAACTGAGATTTTTACCAAAGGAACAAAGGGACTCAAGGATATATTACAGAATGGCATGTCAACTGACATGGCTCAGAAGGATTCAGGTAATCCCTTACATACTCATTAAGAAATTTTAAAGATGCACCCTTTCTCGAACAAGACAGTATCTTGCAGGGCTGCAAATGCAAGTGGAGAAGAAAAACTCAATTTTTCCTRTATTTCTGTGCTGTGAAGCCATCAGATTCATCATTCTTTGCAGYGCAGGAGTTTGCAAGGAATTGTGAGCCTGTTCCTATCCAGTACAAACTCTGCACTCCTCTGGTGCCTGTGAAACATCTTCACTTTCAGAGCATTGGCTAACAATGCTGACCTACGCTTCAAATATTGACAGAAGTAAATTTACACAAGTAGGCTTCTATTGAAGTCTATAAAGAAATAGCTACTTTGTGTCTGTACCTCATCACTTATTTTTGTCTGCTTATTGAGAAAAAGTAAGAGTAAATACAACTTCTTCTAAGTGTGTAGGACCAAGCATAGGCTTTCCTTCAGTTAACACCCAACCACAGAGGAGCACAAGCCTCAACAGTTACTCGACTTCCAAGATCACAGTGGAAGGTTTCACAGCTGTTGAATAGCTCTTTTTGCTACTTATTTATTAACTACCTTTATCTTTTGCCATTTACAGWCTCCTTGGATGTCTTTAGATCTGCATTTAACCTATACCACGAGAACCTAGCATTCAAATAGAAGGCAGCTGACTTATGAATGGGAGAAGTTGGCAGAGGCTGGCAGAAAGAAAAAGGGCCCTAAAGGCTTGATTTATCTGTCCATAAATTGCAATGGAGATGGAGGCATTCCAGTCATTCTATACCACTCCATCAGCCTGCTGGCAGAAGCAAGAAAACCTATGCTGAGCATCTTAAATCTTTCAGGAGAGGCAGGTGGTGCCCTGCTTGGACTTGAATACTGGCAACCAAATATTCCCCTGCTGGGAGTTCATACCCTCTTGAGGAACTGTGTCAAGATACAGTCTGCTTGCTGGAGAAGAGGTAGACTTCTCATCTCCTCCAGGGAGTAATGCAGGCTTAAATCTTGCTTGCACCCTTACAGCACTCATACTGAAGTTCTGTATGTAGCATGGAATCACACACACACACACACATATATATATAAAATGCAAATATATGGGATACAACGAGTCTGTTCTGTACCTTTCTGTAAGACTCAGTACCAGTGTCAGTCTGTTATTTCACATCAGATGAGTTAGCAAGATGAAATTCAACTCCATAGAGCTAGGAGGTATGCATTTTTCACATATCATAAAATTCATTATTCAAACTTTGACAATGAAAATAGTTAAGACTATTTCATAGCCTGAGAAGGTAAAAAACACTATCATCTACTTTTAAATGCCCAGCACCCAGCATAAAGTTGGTGGATCTGTAGTGAGCATCAGTCAAGTATGTACCCTCTGGAAAATATGTGAAAACCCAGCAGTTTGGACCATCCACCTGTAAAACTGCAGCATTGCTTGATTGCATTCCACTGCAGAACGTAACATTTCTCCTCACTTTCTTTCTTTCTCAACTAAAAGCTCCTCAGCAAGGAAATCAGAGCAGTACAACAGCAATTTATGAGCTGTTGCACCTTTTCCTGCAGGCTTGCGAAGGCAACACCTCGACAAGTGGTGCCCGCCTTAGCCTGTGCCATTCCAGATGTTACATGTTTAGCAGGATGTCTCCACACTGGGAGCTAGTCTCCATCCAAATATCACTGCCCAAGGTCTCTGGGAGCAAAACAGTTTTAAGCRCTGGATTTAGAGTGGACTAAAGGAGAAGGAAATATTTGCAGCTCCTGACAGCTTCCTCTAAGAGCGCTATAATAGAACAAACAGTTGTATGAGTTGTCCTTCAAACAAAAAGCATTGCAGCACATAAAGCAAAAGAATACATAAAATTAAGCCAGTTTAGAACTGCAGCATGGCCTGTCTGGACTCCTTTCTGTTGAGACATTGGTTTTCACATAATTTTGATGTCTCTTTTTGAAGACAGCAAGGCCAAACAAAGGCCAGTCAGGAATAAATCCAGRGAGAGGGGAAAGAAAAGGGCTGCAGCTGCATTGCTTGTTAGTATTTCCCAGAGAAGCACACAGAGATGTATTGCAGGAGAAGGAGGTCTATCTCCTGTGTGGTACAGCCTATGCCAAGGCAGAATAGGCAAATGTCAGGCTGACCCATCCCACTGAGCTCTAACTAGCTTTCTTCTAGCATCTCCAGAGCACTGTAGAGTCACAGTCTTGTCCAAGGGGCTCACCCCACCTCTCCCATGTTGACTGTACTGCAGTGTATTTATTATGCTGCTCCAAAATGCTGAGCTTTTGTCAGAGACATTAACCCAAGATTCAACAGCTAGAGCTATAATTCCTAGTTCACATGCTTCCCACAAGATTTTGGGTAAATCACTTCATGCCTTTGGCTTTATCCTCTACTGTGATTATTTGCATTTACTTTCTYTGCCCAAAAACTGGCCAAGCACCAAGCATACCTGACCTCTGTGACTGCTGCTGCCTCACAGCATACACAGCACCAAACTGGCCCTGCACAAAACTCCCCAAAGTGACCATGTGCTCCTTATATCAGTCCTGTAACAACACCCCTGCTGATTATCTATGCCTCTTCCTGGGTAGATTACTCAATTCCAGCAGGTGAAGCCTTCATTATATACCAGTTATTCTCTTGCAGGTGAGATTTTGAAAGAGCTGCCATTAAGAGATGGTGTACAAAGCACAGCAAGAGAAGAGATCACTTTGAATGACAGATGGGAATACACAGGGGTATAGCCCTATCCCAAAAGTGTGGTGAAAATGTTCTCACCTACAGAAATAACAATTCTTGCAGCTTCAGGTTTTTAAATATGAAATATATGTATTAGAAGTAGAGTTGGTTAAGTAGTTCAAATAGCTAAACTCTCCAGTGTACAAGGCTATCATTTTAGATAATGAGACATTTCTCCATTTTCCAAAAGGTTAAAGACAGACTCTATAAATTCTGCATCTAGCAGCCCAGGGAGGCTTCTCCTAATGGCCCCCACAGATATAATTTCATTGTCTGGAATGCATCAGGATCAGTTAATGCTGATGAAGTGCAAGGCTTTGTGTTCAGAATAAAAGTATGAGCAGGTAAGGCTTCACGACTTGAAACTGCAAAACAGCTTTTCTGCAAATAAACTGCAGGAGGGGAGAAGAAATTAACTCTCACTAACTACAATGACACCAGAAAATAACTACTACAGAAAAGTCACTGAGAGAGGAATGTACAAGGTCATCTTCATACTCTGCACTGCATAAAAGTTGATATCTGCAAACCAACTCCCTGGGCCAACCTGTGTTTCACAGAGCAGGTGGCAATGCTGCCCTTTAGGTACCAGCAAGCCAGAGGACATGTCCCTCAGCCATCTGGAACTCTGTCAGCACGCAGTCATGCTGGAAACAAAATGCACAAAGATTTGCATGACTGATTTTCTGCTCCATGCTCTGGTGAGGACAGCAGAGACGAGCAGCCTTGACCTGCTGACCACTTGTGACAAGAATTTACTTGGCAACAGAGACCCTCAGGTAGCCAGATGAAACCAGCCATCTGTCAGCTGTGAATCTGCAGCCAGCCACTGCATGAAGAGATAAAAATCAAAAGGGAGGGAAAAAAAAAGAAAAAAAAACACAAAAGAAAAGAAGTCAAAGGAAGGACAGAGAAAGAACAGTACTAGCTGTGCTGCAGATRTTTATTTTTCCTTACAACAACAGAGGGCAGCAATCCTCCATGCTGTCCACAGTCCTGGACTGCTTCAAGCCCAATGTGATACCCTGGAGATGCTCAGCTCTCCCTTCAGCAAAAAGCAGCAATTTTACTTCTAGGGAACAACACATTTTTATGTGTTCTGGCTTACCAGAAGCAAGAGGCAAGAGGACTAATGGTGGCTTCAGGCAGTAAAACAGACACTGCTTCTCCCTCGTTAAATGATGAATTTTTGCAGGTGGAAATGCAGAACTATTTTTACGCTGGCATACATTCACAGAAAAGCAATTTAAAAAAAGAACCCACACCAGCCCTCTAAGAAGGCTTGGAGGTCTGCTGGAGTAGCAATCTTCTACCATGGGACACTAAGGCTCTTTCTGCTCCCCTGCCTCTGGGCACCGAGCCCCTTAAGAGGGCTCTGCATGCTCCCTGCAGGAGGGACTGTGCCACTGCCAGGAGCACCAGGCACACTGTCAGCCCTGGACCACAGAAATGCCACACTGCTATGGCTGATTGCCTCTATCTCGAATCCAGTTGGGACCCCTACGGGGAACCCAAGCACTGGGCWCAAGATGCCATCAGGATGGAACAAGGGAAAAGACACTACATTCTGAAAGTCTTTAGGGTTTACAAAAGAAGAAGCAGGTAAGACTTGGACATTCATGATGCAGTGTTGGCACATAGCCCACCTTGAAGCTTAATTTCTTGATCTGGAAACAAAAACATCATCAGATCATGCACTGAAAGTTGCATCTGGTGTTCATGAAAAAAAAAGGGGTGGGGGGAAGGGCAATAAATCCAGACAGATCTCCTGCAGCCCCTCTGTTTAGAGGCACTATGACACAAGTGTGAGCACCCCCTACAACGCACATCAAGCTATCTGTCCTCTGTAAGATGCACCTGGGTCCAGGGAGCAGAAAAGAAACAATCTTATGAAGTGCAGAAGGGCAGTGTGTATTCCCACATCTGCCATGTAAAGCCAGAGTCCACCTAAACAATCAGTGCAACAAAATAGCCATGTTGGACAGTCCCCACTGGAGAGGGGAGTCTTTATATTCATTATGTAAAGGCTGTGGAGATCATGTAACTTGTCCAAAGCCTCAAGGTAAGCCCAGGACAACACCACAAACAAAACCTGCACCCCCAGAGTCCCTGGAGCTAATGCCGTACTGCCACATCCACTGTACAAGAGCTTCACCTCTGAGCCATGAAAGGATGATCAAACATTTCCCGCTCAAAGCATAGGCCACAATTCAGAGAATTTTTGTGGCTCAGATCTCCACATGGCCATTTCTGCCCCCAAAAAATTGACTCTGAATGGCAGATCCATTAAAAAAAAGTGCTTTACATTAGTTCATGTTAGCCCCCCCGGTCAGATATTCAGGAAAATATTAAAAGACAACAGTCTGGATCTCAGTTTCAGCAACATCCACGTTTCCACTGTGAGCTCCAGAAAATAGTCACAAATGCAGTCAAGCCTTGTCACTGTCAGGTGCTCAAGTTCTAGCTCAAGGGAAACAGGTTAAACACACACTCCTTGGAAAAGAACAAATTTTGATTCAAAGTGGCAGAGGGTCTGAGACTCACAATGAGCTCAGAATAGAAAAACACAACTCATGATCCTGTGTTGCATAAAGAGATCAGTAGCTGCTGAATTATGCATATATAATTTATGCTGCTGAATCAGCCATGTACCAAATTTGCAGTTTTAACTATTAATGAAAATGCAAAAAAACCCCCCACATTTAAACTACATATATCTACAAACTGTACCAATCACTGGGTAAACAAATCACTTTGGCAAAGCTCTGAAGTGGTCAGAATTATTAGGTCCTATATTTATTTTTTTTTTCTGACAGCAATTGTATTTGAAATCAGCCAAAGTCTTGTTGAAATAACTGTTGTAGCTATTTTCATTTTTCAGTTAGCAATCTAGTTATGAATAAATAATGAAGGTTCCATTTGTTTRAAAACATATTCAACATCTCTCCCTTGGAAGCCCCACAGGGTGAACCTACAGCTCTACTTGTCCGTTCACCTCGCACTCAAAAACACAGTGCCAGAATATAAAGATTGGAGTGGTGACCAAAGTACATCTATACCCTCCCACCCCRCCTACCCCCTGCCAAAGACTTACCATGGCAACAGAAACTACCATTTATTCACATTGTCTTCACAAGATTAAGTGTGCTGAAACTTTCAATGTTGAAATCAAGCAACTTCACAGAAAACATGATTTTTTTCCCCCAATCAAGTCTACACTTTTGGATTTTGTTGAATTTAGGTTTTCGATGAACGTGCAAGAAATGCTTTTGTAAGGAAAAAGTATTAATCTGCTATGGGCTTGTATTTTTTATTAACTGTTTGAAGAGAGAAATTCTGCCTATCTGTGCCAGAGAAGGGGTGCCAGTGCAGTGGTTCATGTTTGCAGCTGGCCAATCTGGTTGCAAGCATGGCAGACATGCCCCAAATACTTCCTTTCTTGGTATTTCAAGACATTAGAGGAAATCACCAATGCAGTTGTGCACAACCAGAGCTGATCTGAGCACTGTGTACTCTATATAATGGGAGGGGAGCAGATAGGAGCAGGAGAGCGTCAGTTGTTTTCCTGGAAACCACACAAGGGCCTTTGCAAGTAGTCTGACACACCTGCAGAATCAGATATGGCATCTTTTTATTTCTGCTCCCTGTATCAGCTGGTGCAGAAGCTTCATCTGACCATTGCATCAATACAGAAAAGCAAAATCTGGAGTCTGCCTGTTCAACCTCACTTTTAACCACGAATTGCCACACAACATTGATTAGAACAGCAAAATACTATAGCTGAAAATTATGCCCATATTTATACACAGAGAAAAATGTTTTTAAGGGAACGTGTTTTCATACAGAGGACATAGCCTGGTAACTAAGGTTGAGATTTCCCCTTGTAAACAAATTTGTAAACGAGTTGTTCGAAGACGTCGCAGAGCTTAGTTCTGTACACCAGAGTCTGGCTGTCCTATAAGCAAGTCCTGGGTAGCTGTTGAAGCTGATTGTGTCTGTTTCTGTGCACCTCACAAACCAGATAAGTGAGGACTACAGTATTCAGTTTCCACAATCCCTAGGCTTTGCAAGAGCTTGTTATGCTAGTCTGGCAAAACTCTCTAGCAGCTCAGGATATATTCTGATCAGAAGGATAAACTGTTGGAAAACAGCACCCAGGTTGAGGCCCTGGCTCTTTGTGTCAAGGAAAGACATTCCCATATTACAAAAGAAGTGAGARGGGCCATTAAAGGCCACCCAGTAATGTCACTGGAGAGAAGGACTGAAAGTTTAACTTAAGTGCTATTATCGTTATTATTACCACAATATCAAACTAATTTGTGGCCTTGTCACATAAAATGGAGAATGCCAAAACAGTCTGGGGGACAAAATAAATCTATCAGGAACAGACACACCCATAGCTTCTAAAACCAGTGGAACTGAAGTAGAGAAAGCACTCTTGAGTGCAGGAGTGGCAGGACATCCCTGACAGCAGGAGGGGACGGCTCTTACCCAGGGACACAGCAGAGTCACACCCTGCCTGCCAGTGATCCTGTTAACTGCAGGGACAAGGAGAGATGGGCAAAAGCCTCGACCCACCCTAATCATAGGAAATGCTCATTCTTCTAACCAAACAGCTGTGTGGAGTTGATGAAAGCCTCTTTTTAAGATGAGACGCTTCATTTCAGGATACAATACCAAACCGTATCTTTACAGAATAACATCTTTGCTTCCATATGATTTTTAATGGCTTTTCATTTATTTATTTTAAATTTGAAACAGATTTTCTTTCTTAAGGTCAAAAGCACTCAGTTTACTCAGCTATTTTTAGCCGTGCTGGACAGATTCATTGAATTATTCTGTGAATTATTCATAGCACCGAGAAACAACTTGGGCATTCCTATGATATTTGAAGACAATGACAGCTTCTCACATTTTTTGCTGTGCAACTGCAAATCCAGGCTCCAGCGAGAGTCTCACAGGTTTGACAAGGGAGGCCAGAAATAAGCCTGTGTGTTTTCCCCTGTGCTCAAGTGCTGGTAACAGAGTGAAAAATCAGTAAGGYCTATTACAATGAAGACAAAATATCCTGTTGCAGGGGCTTTTTAATTTTATTATAATTTACTGTGTCACTCTTACCTGACATAAGTTTTTATTTTTGTGTTTTCTGGGCTTAAAATAAAGCCACAGCTACCAAAACTGACAAAAGGTCCTCAGAGCAGAGAAAGGAATAGCAGAGAGGAAATTGCTGCTGATTGTTCTGGAAATATCCTCCACCCAACTTACTAATTACACACTCCGTTGATCACGTATAATTATGATCTGAAAAGAAATTCTACACCCTAGCAATTTAGCTGGTGTTTCTTTTTTAAAGTCAACCATTTCCACTCTAATGAACCTCAGTATGAAGCAGCAAAACCTTGGAGGGAAAGGCTACAGACATGAAAATGAGTGCTTGCTGTCTCATTAACATTTTACTTGCTTGGCTAGGAGTCCTTTTGTTACAGGAAGCTAAGTGGTTTTATGGCCAACTCTCCTGAATCTGTAATAATATCCAATATGCGTGTAAGTGATTTCTGCTTTTAAGCCACTGAGCCTCTAAATAATCTCCACTAAAGCTAATGTATCCACAGTCAATGTGCAGCTCTTGCTAAAATTCAAGTAATTGCTGCCTTGGCCAGCTCCACAGCACAACTCTAAACCTGTCATTTGGCAGCTGTTAATATTTATAAATGGATGGATCCAACCTGTCACATATGGTCTTCCTGAAAACAAGTGTATGTCTGGAGATGAAATTTTCTTTCCAGTTAGTAAAAAGTTAATGCCAGGCTGAGATGCTCCAACATAGATCTAAGTCCACAGGAACCACAGAAGAGAGATTCCCTGCACATATAGAACAGAACATACCCATGACACACATTTCTGGTCTTTTCTTCAAGAAAACTAAAGCCTGAGTTCAACAAAGAAGAGTTGTAGGGGACCATAAGAAGTACTAAGCACTAAAACCTATATTTAATACAATTCTGTAAAATTAATATAGCAGATATTTAACTGAAATAAATTACAGTTAAAACTCCTAGTGCAGTGGGATCCTTCGTGACTGCAAAACCAGCCAAAACTGCTGCTTCATGGCTCTAGAAATAATTCATGATATAAAACCAGGTCAAATATGAAAATGAAAAGAGAGCTACCTCTCACTGAACAACTATGTGTGAGAAATGTGCTTCTCCTGAGCCTGCTCTCACCTTGTCAGTGGGCAATCAGTTCTAAACAAGAACAGATTAAATGAGGGTGAAGAGTGTCGAAGAAAAATGGGGCTACCAATCCTCTTCCACTGCTGATGAAAGCTGTAAAGCAGGTGTATGAATAAAAACTATCAGCAAAKGACTCAGCCTTCCTCTGAAACTAAGACAAAGCAAAGACAAGCACAGAAGTTAAAACTATATAAGCCAGTAATTAATATTTCTAATTAGGACTGTTACTTGTTCTTTCTGTCCTTCCACAGAAATCAAGGCCAGTTTGTTTTGTAAAAGCTCTTTCAGCGTGCATTATTAGATTTCACAGACAAAAGCAGCATGGGACACATCTCTACAATGGATGTCTTTGGGCCACCTCCTCAGAGACCAGGGCTAGACACGTTCAGAGCTCCTAAGAGGGTGAGAGCTATCCACTACAAGAATCTCTTAAAAAATTTCCTACCACATTCAATGGTACTGAAAGCCACGTTTTCCTTTGAAGATTTAATTTCTGACTTATTCTAAGACAGGAGTAAAAGAGTTTGCAGTAGAGAATAATTTTTGTTCGCTTTAATGCACATTAGTTTATCTCATTTCCACCACTCCTTATGTCTCTACCCCTTTGAAATCTTATTTCTGCTTCAAYTGTATTTATTCTTCATAGTCTCAAGACTCTTGTGTTTGAAAGTGTGATGTTTTATGGAAACACAACAGTAGACTGCCTGTCATAGATTCTTAGCTGCTCAACTCAAACTTGCCTTATGAGCTTTGGGTTGAAGTGGATATTGATAGGCTACTAACACAAAAATATTGTCACTTTGAAAACATATTTTACTCAATAAATCCTTATTCAAATAACAGAGACTAGGTACCAGATTGGTTCCATGTGCCTTTCCCATAGGCCATTTGAAACACTGAATGGCATTGTATGCATTACTTCCAACAACAGCTGGGAAAACAAATAAGTCTCACAGAGACCAAAGAAAAGAATAACTAGGAGCCTGGGATTGTTTCCAGCAGTAGCAAGTAGCAGAAGCTAGGAGAAAAGGTAAAAAACTGATGAAAGAGTCAATTTGAGAAAGAAGCATACCTGTCTGTGGCAGGGTTTTGAGAGCATTGGATGTTCAGAAGGGTTGAAAGATTTGAATAAAAAATCAAATTTAATTTTCACTGTTTGAAAATTGTGTGTCAAAGTATAAGTTATATTTGTTATCAAATTTTTCAGTTTACTTTGTTTTATAAAAGTAAAAAGTTAATGAGAAGCATTTTCAAAATTTTGATTTCAGACACGCACAGGAACCTTGGCATTGGCATTGTGGACAAAGTCACACTGAATCAAATGTAAAAGTGACGGCAAATGTCATGCTGAAAAAACACTCTTCCTCTATGAATGTTAGTGCATCTCTTTTCCAGTCTTAAACTGAGCCAAACMCTCTTTTTATCATCCAGATAGTTTCCTAAAGTCTCTCCAGATCTTCAAAAACAACTCTTAGATATTTCTCCAAGACAGACTGAGTAAGGCTCTCCTTCTGTATCTTAGCCATCTCAARAGTGAGATGAGATCTCAAGGGATATGCCTTGCTGCTAGAGTAGGACAAGAGTCTCTCTTGATGCACACCTGCCATAGCTAGACTAGAGTTTTGAATTTTTTTTGCCAGATTATCCAGACCTTGAATTGTAGTTCAAGCAACAGGTCTGAAGTTGTGAAAGAGTCCAGCTCTACAGAACAAGAGTGGAAAGCATTTTCAAGGAGTAGAATGCAGTCTTTGTTATTTGATTTCAGCTGTTTCCCTGACACATTAAGCAGCATCACATGAATATGACCTTACAAAACACTGCATGAGAATATAATTCTAATTCGCCCTATGTCTGTTGGGAGCCAGGAACCTCAATTTCAAAAGCCTGACTACATAAAATTGTGCAGAAATCAATAAACACATCCAGAGCAGTTCTGATATGAGGTTTTATCAGAGGCCAAAAATTTGTCATTCACAGCATATTGTCTCAAATAGATCACATAGGAAGGGTCCCAATGCTGAAAGACCTTCTATCACAGACATCCTACTACAGCATCCCAAATGGTTCCAGCAGTTTCATGCTGTAATGGAAACACTTGTCATTATTTGTTACTGATATTGACTAATTTCAGATTTCAGAGCGGGCAATTCGTCACCTCTGGCTTTTGAGGATCAAAAACCCCATGCTTATTAGGGGAGAATCATCCCCCTAAAGGTAGAAATCAGTGTCTTTTCTGTGGAAGAGCTATGGAGGACTCAGCCTTCTTCTGAAATGAATGCAAGARTGAGGATAACTGGCTTTTGAATCAGCTCACTGACAGAGCACCCACATGGTGCACCCACATGAAAATGCAAGTTTAAATCCATCCAGGGAGCAGAGAACAGAGGAGGTTCATATTCACAGCAACATTTTCATCTTTAAAATATGTGCCCAACACTGGTATATATGGGGACCTATATCCCATTTTGTTTTCTCACTCCCTAGCATCTCAATTCTTGAATTGTTTCCTGCAGAGTGACACAGTTTCAGAAACTAGACAAAAAGTGCTTTCCAGCWGCAGGAACATCTTAAGAAAGTCTTGCAATTATGGCACTGTTCTAGGAAATGAAATCACAGTGAGCTTCAGTCCTGCCCTTCCCRGGCAAGTGCACAGCTTAGTAGGAAGTCACATTAACATGAACATCCCTGCATTTTACATGGAGCCCTRTGCTGGGTCCCTTCATCCTTACAGCTCTTGCACTGGAACCTCTGGGGAACAGACAGGGAGGGGATCAMATGCTGGGGGTGGTCGTCAGGCTGAGACTTAGGCTAAGCACCATTTTCTTGCCAAGAGAGAGAGAGACTTCTGATTTGCAGTASTGAGGAGAGCCCAGAAGCTGAACAGGGAAAGTATCTGTGAAACACAGGCATCTCCAGGCACTACAGCAGGTAAGAGGAAGGTTTAGAAAAGTATAGGTTTAGATTTAGAAATCTGAATTCTGCGTGCATGCTCTGTCAGGCACTTTAGGAGCTAGAAACTTAACAGSTACCATAATCAAGCCATGCCTTTTCTCCTGGATTACATAAAGAGGCTGACTTCAGGTTTAGTCTTCTTTCCCRTGCTCCATTCTTGAAGCTGTCTTTTAAATTCAAAATGTGTGAACTTACTGGGAAAAGAGATGCACACTAGTTCCCTTGTAAAATACAYGGCAACAAAAACCTTAGAGGAGACACTAACATCCCTCCAAGTGTTTTGTTGGGCTTTTCTTTATTTTGGATTTTTGTTTTCTTTTTTTTGACCTTTTCCTTCTCTTTTATGTAACTTTTTTTTTTGTCAGAAAGAAGGAAACCATGAAAGAATAGATACCACTACCTCTAAAAGTATATAGGAGGACATATCTAGTATTCTCTAGCTAAAAATCAAATGGGAACTCTTAAACACATCTAGTGATAAGAAATTCATTAAGTGTGGCATGTCCTCTGAAGTATTTCATCATTAACTTTGGTAAGATTTGCTATTTCTACCTTTTTTGTGCCACACACAAATAAAATGTGGTGATCCACAAGAGAATCCAAGCCTACTTTTCCGCTAAGACAATCAACTTAATGAATAATTAGTAGAAGAATATTAGTAACATTGATGCTTAATGAGTTAAATCCTCTTTGCATCATATCCTCTAGTTTCCCCAGCTTACTAAATAAAAGTTTATTGTCTTAAATTAAAGGACATTTCTGAAATGAAAGATAATAAAATTGCAAAGAAGAAAAAGTTAATCAAGATAATTAAAATGAAAAATTGTTAGAATCATTCACTTTCACCTGCATTTGCAGTATAGTTGGACTAAGTTTCTAATTAAATGAGAAAGTATGTGAAGTGCAGTTCAGCTGATTTGCATTTATGGAACTGAAAGAAAATATTACCTTATTAAAGTGAATTTCAGAGGAAATGTCATAGCACAGAGGTTGGCCTGACTTGACTTTCTAGTAGATTATGCAGTCCTTTATAAATTTGACTGCTTCACAGAGCCGGCTCCTCTGTGGCTCTAAATCAGCATGGTCTCACTGAAGTTAATGAAGCCACATCAATTTATACCAGGTAAGCATTTGCCCACTAACACTTTGAGTGTATATGTTGCTGCACAGAGCAAAATTCAGCTACATCTACCRCTGTGTACACCTGAGAAGGATGCCAATGAAAGGTGGTGTAATGCTGCTGTGCCCAAATAATCAATTTAACCAAATTCTGCTGCTTGGACAAGGGCTGTAGCACACTGTGCGCCTCTGAGGATAAATTCCTGCAGATACATACAAGAAAACAAGCTAGGTGATATTTGCTGGCCTTGACCACCTCTGCTCACAGTGCTGTACACAGCACTTGTTAAAACTACCAATGACTCCAATTTGAGACAGACCTGAATCTGAGCTGACCTCATATGCTCACAKCTGGGAAGGAGAAGGAGATTTTATTGCCACTGCATAGTGTGATGCATATCCTCCTTCATGGTGAGATCTCTGTGCTCTTCTACCTGCACTCCCAACAGTGAGGTAAACAGAACTGTGTGGTTGCAGTAAAAACAGGGAAACCAATCCCTCTTTCACTTCTTTCAGGAAGCAACACCTCGTTATTGCTTTAAAAAAATAATGTAGCCTATGGCTAACCCTGTATTGCCCTTCTGCCTGTGTACATATTCCTGATGCAATACAATTGAGGGCGTTCAAGATATTTCAATCTGATTAGGTTAATTTAAGACAAATCTCATATTTTCAATTCCTGAGGCAGGAGGAAAGATTTCAAGATTCAAATAATGTATTTCCTCTCACAGATGGAGCCAAGAGCTCTAACTATAGGCATCTGCTATAACATCATAACTACATTTAGATAATAAAAATGTAATACCTGACATCAGTAGAGTATTCACCATGTCTCTTTAAGAAACCAGGATTCAGTCTATTGAAGAAGCAAATGCCATTCCAGCTATTTACACTTATATTCTCTACAAAAGAAAATGACCACTTCTGCCATCACTTTGCAGGGGAAACCACAGCTGGTTTTGGGATGCATTCTGTGGTCAATGATTCATCTGTCAAGGTTGTGATACATCAGAGACAACAAACACCTGCTGGCAGAGATAACAAGTCAACCCAACAGAAGAGTACCTTCAGAGAGAGAAGGCTCATTTCCAGCCCTGCTTTATTCACTGCAGCTACAGGCCCGAATCACCCTTGCAAAATTGTCAGGAAAACTTCTCAGACCAAGCATGAAATTAATTCTACAACTCACTGTTGGTGATGATCCCTAATGGTGATGACAGGAAATATTAATGACATTCAGTTCAGCTGCCAAGCTGATTGCTCAGACCAGATAAACAGAAACAGTTTTGTGGAGCAGTTTCAGCTGATAAACCCAAATTACAGCCTCATCATAGCACCATATCAAACAATGCAGTCACATTCATTAGAGGCTGTTCAACCCAGTCTTTTTCTCAGCTGCCAGGGGGCAGCAAATATCTAAATGGCCCAGAACCCTCACTGTTAAACATGTGTCACCAGCTCAAATGATCTTCTGGTCCTGCTTGATTCCAAGTTCATTAATTTGGCTTCCTTTTATTTGTATTTTCAATGTCTTTGAGTTTATTGTTAACTATGGAATTATATATGTATTTGGAAAATCCATTTTACAAAAACTATCTTTCTTCAATATTAGGTATGCAAAACCCATAGTTGACTTTTCTGCTACTTGCCACAGGAGCTCTTTTAAATGCTTTGAGCAGCCTTGTTAAGATCAAAGATAATATTCAGTGCTACCAAACAGACTAATTACAAATAACATGTAGCAACTATCACAAAAATTATTTACTTAAGTGAGGAAGGCAAAGAAACTCACAAGGGAGATCACTTAGAAGACATTCCCCCAAAAAATTMAGGAAGTGGTGCATGTAATACTCCTTTTATCTGGCCAGCTGTGTCACTGCTGTGCAGCAGCATTGCAAGGGTGCGAAGAGGAGGAAAGATAAACAGGGAGAAGCAAGAAAAAGTGGTCAAGGAAGAGACAGCACCTGGGCTGGGAACACACCTCTTACCTTCCTCAGTGTCTCATTGTGTTACACAGGTTGCAGTTGACAAAGAATGTACCAGCACAGAGAAATTGTTACAGGAAGAGATCAGTACAGGACACTTTTGGAGTTGTACTGGATGTTGGTAGAGAGGAGCCTGGCAGAGTGAGCAGTGGAGGGGGAAGTGAGAGATACAGCCCYGAAAGGCTGGAGGAGATGCCACAGGCCACAGCTTGCTAAGGACTTGTCACCAGGCTTGACACATCTGGGGATGCCAGAGGTGCACAACACAAGTCTCCAGATACTAGAATGGGTGCTTGAAGATGGAAGTCAAGAGAAAGATTTGTCATCAGGGCTAAAGAAACTTTTAATCAAGTGGCAATTTTTTAATCATGTAGGTTTTCACAGGTGGCCATTAAATCTGTGATTACAGTGCTTCGACAACATCTTTACATTTGCCCTTAGTGTCTATCATAACCACATGAAATGACTGATACTACCACTGCTAAAAACGAAAAAGCACCAAAAACCCCCAATTTCCTAAAGCTCCCAGCACCTGAGGTACTTAAACTTGTTATTCTTGGAAAACCAACATCATCTCAAAATCAGCTGAAACCTAGAAAGCGCACTGGAAATTGATATTACTATAAATGTGTATGCATACACTGAAATGAAATTATACCCACAGGAAGATGTTGAAGGAAGAGGATTTCTACAAGGGAAAGAAAAAAAATAAAGGAAGAATAATAAAATCCGGAAAAAAATTCCATGCTTAACCCAAGATTGAAATATCCTCTTTAAAATACAATGCATTATCTTTTTCTAGTCTCACCAGAGATGTTAAAATAAAAGATGTCTTGAGACCGTTTGTAACATCATTCTCTATGAAACAAAGAGCCATTCTCGAAAAATGCACATTATTTGGGAGTGTTCAGTCTGTGGAGAAGCTGGAAGGTAGTAGGCTGCAAGCTGATTATGCATGGCCTTGAAGGCATACAGGGAARCCAAGAGGGCCAAGTTTAGCCTGTATTATTTGGTCATGCAGTCCCCCATTTGTGATCACSTGACAAGACATGCTTCAACTATTTGGTCATACCTAGTTATCCTTCTAGCTGCACCTCTAATGCTTTTCAACTGGCTTCACACAACRGCACAATTCTTTAAAACTTACAGCACATTCCCATGCAGCCTGCTATGAAATGGAGGAGTTGGAAGAGAGAGGAGGTATAAACATATTATGTCCTTGGCTTTTCTGTACTTCTCTAATCTATGATGATTACAAAACATTATAGCAATCTCTAAAAAAGACTTACTACTGAAAGATCATCTTGCTGAAATGGGTGCTATATTCACAGCTGTGAGCCTATGAGGGTTTTTTTTTTTTTAAATCTCTTAAAGCATCAAGAAAACTGTACTATAGATCAGATTTAGTGAACTTCTAATTTTTAGTGGAAATGGTTATTGCATTATTTAATCCTAAATGTAAGATTAAGGAAATCTGCAGTGAATTACTTAGTGTCAGGATTACATAAATCAATGGAATACTGCAGCACTTTAATAACTGTTCTTAGTTTTGCTCTTGTTTTTTTCTTCTCTTACACAGACTCTGCTTTGGTTTCCCAGGGCATGTATCCAAATGTACATGAACTACACTGAATTTCCTTCTTCCAGAGACATCAGATGTTCATTCTCTTTCCCTTTTCAATAGTTCAGCATTACGTGCTTGATCTTTTTATTTTACTCTTGTAAATACAAGAGCAATGAAGGTAAAATTTGAATTCAAGTAGGAAATATTAGGTTTTCAGTGTCTGATGTTTCAGTGTGATTCCATTGAATGCACTCTGGTATGTACCTGTCTGTCAAGGAAAAGTTTTGTTGACAGGGTGCTACTTCTGCTCATTTCTGAGCATTAACTGTTGAGGTTGAGTTTTAGCAGGACAAAGAAATAGACTTGATTCTATATCTACAAATGCAAGGAAAGAGAAAGCAAGAAGAAGGAATTAATTATATACACAAAGGAAATGCTATTAAGAGAACTTTAAGGGTGTCTTTTAGAAATATCTTCCTGTTGGAAAGACATGTGGATGTAAAATAGAGATGTGGTTAAAAAAAATATCATTGTAATGGAAAGTCTAGATAGAGACACATTATCCTACCCTGGTTTTAAAAGCCTTGCCTGGGATAATAGTGCACTGATCACCAAGGTAGCTAGAAGGTTAGACATTTCCAGCCTCTGTTTAAAAGGGTCTGTACTCTATTGCTACTAAAAGCAACAGAAAAACCTGCAGTGACATCTTCCATGTATYGGAGGCTGTCTCTGGAAGGTAGGGGTGGTGGGAAGAAAACCTTCCAGCTGCAAGATCACATTGACAAGCCTTTGCATCACAATTCCAACCCCTCAATTCTGCTGATGCCACTGTTTAGGGATCCATGCTGGGAAWCAGGTGGGAAATTAGACTGTTCCTGAAGTGGAATGAAAGAAATACTACAGCTTTTCTGCATCACACTGATCTTTTTAATTTGCTACAGGAGGGATAGACAACAGCAGGGCAAAAAAATTGCAATGGCAAGGTGAAAAAGAGCAGCAGGGAAAGAGGGAAACTCTGAAAGATATCACCAAAAGTAGTCACATGGAAAGTAGTGGAAAAATTGGAGGAGAGGGGAGAGAAAAAAGGCATTTAGATGGGGTGAGATAGATAGGTGTATGGATGTTTGTAAAGACAAAAAGATAAATGCAAAAAAAAACCTGTTTGAAAAGAAACTTGAGGAGGCAGTACTCAGTGGATGTGAAGGACATGAATGGATAAAATGTCCATGGACCAAGAATAATGCTAGCTAGAGCTGAAATGAAGCAGCAAAATTAAAATAATAAGACATCCTGGAAGTGGTTGGAGTAAATTATGTTATATATGTGTGTGCTATTCTACTAGGAGATATCTTGCATGTACCACTATTTTTGAAAATGAAAGTGTTAAAAGTCATTCTTCTAACTGGTCCCTCTCTCCACTGAATCCCTTTCTCTTCTGATTAGCTCTTTCAGATTATCTGTTCTTTGTTCTGCTCCAAATCTTAGCCTTTAATCTTGCATTTAGCACTAAAAAATATTTTATTTGATGTAGTCATTTGTGAAGTTCTAACTTGTGGCTTAAAGTTTAAATGCTCAGCAATTTTGTGATATATAGTAGATCCCTTTCTATCAAATATATCAATGGTTCTAGGAAATTCTGCAAAGTCTAATGTTTGTGAATACTTACTGGTGGAAAAACACTGGCTAGAGCTCCCTCCTTCGTGTATTTGGTATCCACTACTCTCTGGTAGATTTCATCTTTAGGCACGTCCATGGATAAATTATCATAACTGTCCAGGCAAATGGGAAATTATATTGAAAGAGCCATAATACATTGTGTTGGTGGGAGTGCTGCAGCCAGGAAATTCAATCAGCGCATGGCCTCTTGCTCACCATGAAAATATCATTGTAAATGCAGTAGCAGAAACACCTAACAGATTGGAATATGCTCCTAGAGACAAGTTGTTAAATAACTTTGAATACTAATCTCCTCAAACAGAAGCATGTGCATCATCCAGACATTTAWAAAAACAGACCCAAAACCACCTTTGTCAGGTAAAGTTTGCATTAGGAGTCTAGCTCACGGAGTTTTCCTTATGCTGTAGAGTTCACAGGCTTACAGATTTAGAAAGATGCTAAAACTTCCTGAGGCAGCACCTAGTTCTTCCTAAGTGCCAAAAAGCCATAAAGAGAAGGTGTGGGAAAACCTCAGAAATCTGGCTGTATCATGCTAATTACAGATTGAAGAGAGGTTAATGCTGGAGGTTTTTATTTAGTTCATAACTTTGTTTCCAGCTCTGTGCTCAAGAGCACATTGGCTTGAATGAAAATAAATTACAGTGTCCTAAAGGACAATAGGAGTTTAGGTGAGGCTGCCTGATCCTTCCTCAGAGATAAGGGGTAGAAACAGCACACAGGTACTCTACTCCTGTAAATTCAGGTCAGTTTGAAAGTGTTGAGAATTAGCATGTGCATCTTGAGAAGCTGAAAATTTGCAGGGAAAGTTGATGCAGCAAATGCCAGCTTYTGAGGAAAAGCTCTTTGCAGATCCACCTAGGAAGGTGCAGGCAGCTAAGAAACAGTCCACAACTTATCTCCCAGATCCCTGACCTGGTACCTTTCTACAACATTTATTTTGGTGTAGAAAGAAACCCATTGCTTCAAACATAGTAAAACCACCTAGAATTAAAAGATCACCTATCCTAAAAATCAAACTTTATTACTAGCATAGAGTCTAGAATCACAAGCAGGGATACGTTTATGGAAGCTTGACAGTTTGAGCTAATGATTTACCTGTTTCACCCTTTTWAATAAAATTTTATCATGTTGAACAAGAACATTTACTTTTTACCTAGGAAAACCTACATTGGCTGATACTCCGTGTGACAGCAGACCTTACCTAAAATTAATACTGTCCCTATATGACCTCATAACCTGGTAAATGCTGTTGATAAAATCTCCCTTGCCCAAACTAATTTAGTCATTCTGAAGTCTAATACCTGTTGAGGTGGTTTTATCAACTGAAATTGCAGGAGAACATAATTAGCCAGGCTTTTCATGGCGGTTTTTCATTGCCTTTAGAGACAGTGTTTCATTCTTTTTATGACTACCAACACAACATATCTTACATGACTGCCCCATTTGGTAATTGTCTGAGCAAATTGATTTCTTACTAGCAGTACTGCTCAAATGACACAGTTCTGAAGGACACTAAACAAAACCAAAATAAATCAAGACAGTTATTACACCAGCAGTGTAATTTGTTTACTATTCTTCCCACTTTCCCAGTAAAAATAACATTCTTTTTTTTACAGACCAGTATGACTGCAGATAAGTGATTTTATATGCTAATTGATCAATTCTATTCTTTTCTTACAATGTAAATAAAGAATAAAAGCTTTTGATATAAATGCAGACCATGAAGAGAATGTGGTTCACAGTATAAAAGAAGTCATACATGACAAAAGGTGYGAGATAACTGATGCTTAAGTTCCAGTTGACTGAAAAAGCAAAAAGCTGTTAGCAGGCAAAAGGACAAGAGCATCTACAAGGGAAAACAAGGTCATACTCGAGGTAAAAGAACTTGGTTAATTTTTAGGTTTTTAAATACCTAGATAAGCCCCAAGTATCTGCAAGTTGGTTGATTCAGTTGACTGTGGTGCCTCAAACATATAACCTTGCACGYTCTCTCTAGTATATGACTCCAAATAAATCTGTGAAATATACTGAAAAATTCCAAAAATCATTTCTGAGAATGAATGCATTTCCACACCACTGGGTTGATGGAAATACATTGGGAAGTCTGGACATGGTCTTAAATGTTTCATAATCTGTATTTTTTCTGAAAGAAATAGCTTCTAGGCAGTCATTCAGGGACTGCACAATGTACCATCAGATGAGCCATATAAATCAAGTAAAGTTTAAGATCTAAAACCACAGAAATAAAATACAGTTCAAGCCATAAGAAGTGGCAGGACATCTTTCAAATACCGATACATTGTGTCTCAATTGTACTGCAGGATGATAACACATAATGGTGCAGGAATAATATAATTCATTAGCGTCGATACACACTAGTAGGTAATGAAATTATTCAGAGCTGCAATGTCATTAATCTCTGCCAAGTGACACAAATGAAACCAAACATCTGAAGACAATATTGAAGGAAAAACCTACATGGAGAGCATCCTGAAGAATATGATCTGCATGCAAAACACATTGTTGTTAGTCCCCTCAGCCAAGTAATACTGTCATTTTAATCATGGCACAGCATAGGTTTGTAAGACAGTTCTATGAAGAAAAGGCTATAAATCCCATTGTAGCTGCCATTTAATCCTTTTCCATCTGAATTCCTCTAGAGGCAGGAAAGAACAAATGTGTTCAGATGAGCAGAGAGTGAGAGGTCACATTTCTCAGGTACAGGGATGCAATATTTGGAACTTCAGTGAGTCCTGGGCAAAATTCTGCTTAGGCAGTGTCTGCTGGGGCTGAGCATAGAAGAAGAGCTGGTGGATGGGATAGATTTCACCATAGAAAGGTGGATCCATAAAGAAACAGKTTCAGGTGTAAATGGGAAATATAAAAACAAACTGGAAACTGGGAAGTGGAGAGTTGAGGTGGATCCATACTRATCTGCTGTGTGACAGAGATAGCAGGGGAACAAAAAGGGCAGAAAAACAGCACAAAAAGCAAAAAATAAAAAAACCATAATAAGGTATCCAGAGAAAGAAAAGAGCAAGCAGAAGCTACGTTCCAATTATACAGCATTGGGACCTCAAAGGGTGAATGGGCTTTTATTTCAACATGCCAAAATTTATTCTGCTGGCAGCAAAGAGATTAGCAACACAAAAGATAAATGTTAGACTGTCATTAGACTTCTGGAACTCATTGCACACATTCCTGCTGTCATATTTCAGCATCCCATTAGAAATCACTGGTATTAAAGGCCATTTCAAAGTGGGACCTTCCTGAAAGTGTTTTAGAGCAGTACTGATCTTTCATGATGACAGGGGAAAAACCTCAATTCGCTCAGGAGACTGCTCCTGCTTCAGCTTCTAAATTAATCTGGGACCAAATGCCCAGACAGACACATACTGYTAATGACAGAAGCCTTTTGCTTGTAAGAAACAGCATTTTTTTTCTAATTAAAAATAAATCTTGCACATGATATAAGGGAGAGTCTGATTACCTAAGAGACTGGTTCAATAGCTAGAGTTGTTGTTGTAGCAGCCATGGGATTCCCAGAAGTGATGCTGCAACGAACCCCAGTTCAGCATTGATTACTGTACACAGAAACACAGCTATACTACCATCCATCCCAGAAAGGGGAGCCTTAGCCAAGGAAAAATCAGAAACTGAGATTTGATCACAATGATCATCACTCTTATTTTTAGTAAAAAGGTAAGTGCTGAACCCTGACTAGCTTCAAGGAGAAACTTTTGCTTTAGCAGGAAAAAAGTGATTAAGCACTTGCTACATTTGGGCAACCTGTGAACTCAAAAGTGATGGTACAAAATGTGGGTGTCCTATGCTTTTCTTCAGTGTTTTTACATATTAATAAAATAGAACACTATTACTTTGGAAATTAGAAGCTATCTTTGACACAGAGTATGATCCAGTGGCTTAGAGTGTCACACTGATTGGGCTTCTGGGCCTCACCATCCAAATTCCTGACCCTTGTTAGACTGTAGGTCTGCCTAGTGATGGTGTTTATCCCAGGATAAGGATGCACAGGAAAGCAGCTTCTATGCATGTAAACTATGCATGAAGGCACATCTGAACCTCAGTATTCTTCTTGGGAGATGCAGAATCAAGCAAGCATGGAGCCTGCCAGACAAGAAACATTAGTAATTATTTTGATTCCATAGTTGTGTTCAGACATTAAAAATGCCTTTTGTTTTTTTTAAGCATGCTTCCAGTGGAAATATCCTTTAAAATTTTTGTTGTGGTGGGGTAATCCCAGTTTCAACTTCTTGTAGTTTCCCAATGCATACTCACTCTTCTGAATGTATAGATTCCCACTACCATGAATGGAGGCCAAGAGAGTCTTGAAAGGTTGATTCAGTACTGGAGGCTGAACTGTGTGACTTTGTCAGATCTGTTGGAAGTTATCTCACCAAATCCTTTTATTCTATTTCCTAGAATGCTGTCACTACTTTCTCCCAAAAGATTTATGTGCCCTTTAGGTGCWGCTCTTGGTAGAGATTTCAATTCCAGCCTGTGCACAGAGCTAGCACAAACTCATGTACTGCATGAGTTTTACTTTGTAGGCAGCCAAGGAGACTTACTTGCAGTACCCTCTCTACCACAGATTCATTCCTTCTCGGCAGCAAGAGACTGTTTCCATTATTACACCCACTTTAAACTTTTAAATCCATTCATTAGGGCATGAGTACAGTTTCTAGGAAAGCACACTGGGCTCAGCCTTACAYGGAATTCTTCACTCTAGTATTTAACTACATAATCACTCTTGCTTAATAAGAACTGACATATTAAATTCTATTTCTGCTGAAGTACACTGTAGTGATTCTCCTGGAGATTCTTTGATTGTAATGTCAATAAATCAGTCACCAGGTTAGAAAAACCAAACAACAAATCCCCAACAAAACAATTAATGAGGGCAAGTGTAGGAATCCTAATATAGGGAGGAATAAAGCGCATTAAAAGACCTGGAAGGTAAGGTGCTGAGCCTTGTTTAGTAATGATTGCATTCTTACTCTCATTTGCYCACGAACAACAAAGCAAGCCAACCTCTCCCACTACCAGTCAAGATAAAAATACATGGGAAGGTATATTCCCATCCTGAGAATAACTGCAAGACGCAAAACACAAATGATTTTCAGCTGGTGTAAAATTGCAAGTGACATGCACCACTTTGTAGACTATTACAGCCAGGAAAGAGGCAAAGAGGCAGCCCTTTTCCCCCTGTGTTAGTGGCTTACTGGCTTTCTGAGCTGCAGCTGCTACAATTGTGTATCAGGGTTAGGGTTAGGTTAGGGAAGATGGATGAGACCCAGTCTTTGAAAGAAAAGAAAATGTGTCTGAAGGACATTGCCCCTTAAATCAGCAAAGGGTTAACCACTGCAGAGCAGAATGAAGTAATCAGACAACTCYAGCCTTTCTTCGCAGTACAGAGCTACAAGATGAGCTTGGACTTGAGGTCAGTCTTGAGAGAAAGAACTCAGGTTTCCCAAACTTGCAGCAAACTGATAATTTTTTTTCTGGAGTGTAATGGGAAATCTAATATTGTAATAATAGTTATGCAAAATAAGTGTTGAGAAGAAGAGCAATGATCAGGCCTCTGATCTTATATCTTCTAATGAGAAAATGAAGGGCACGCATATGAGTAACCTACCTTGACCACACACATCCCTGTAGTTAGAAGGAAAAACAAGGTCAAAAAATTTAAGACAAGTAGAAGACTCTCACAGAACCCAACTGTTATTCCGTTTCTCTTCAAATGGAAAGTTGCAGCTTTCAGTTTAGCAAAGATAAAGTATATTGTTTGTGTGAAGGCTTTTCATGCACAGCTATTCCAAAAAATTTATTTGTCCCCGAGTAGAGCCCGATTTCCATCCACCAAGATTGCAGCAGAGCACTTAAAGCACACAAGGTCAAGCAGAAGATGGAAACTCAAAAATGGCAGCAGATGGCTACACAAAGCCTTTTTTCACCACCCAGTGGCTTTTTGTGGTGGGCTACATATACAGACCAGGCTCACCAAGCATTGCCAGTCCCGCTAAATCCCCTGCAAGGAAGGGAGTTGACTCAGCTGTATTTTGTCTGGTCTAGCACATCACATCCTTCCAGAGTTTTCTAGCTGAAAATGCCACCACAACACTACTCCACTCAGCCTGAAGCCCACTTGGAACCACCTTGCACTATCTCATCCTGCCCTCATTGATGGCACGATCTAGTTCTGATACTGCAGCTTCAAGGACACGAAGTGGAGAGGRCAGCCACTCAAATCTATTTTCCCACAGCAGCCACCTTGTTAAGCCAAGTGGGACAATTGTCTGGGGTTCTACAGCAATATTTCCTATAGTCAGGAACATATGTTGTTCTACACGAACATTTGCTATATTCAGGTTTGTACTTGTTGGTSAAGAAAGTTTGCTTTGCAAGCTTTGCTTTAGCTTAATAGTTATTATCTCAGCACACTCAAGACTTCCTCTAGGAACAAATCTGCAGCAGGTGCCAAAGTCTGGCTCGCTCATTTATTTAATGCTGTAGTTCTAGTTTCTCTTTCCTGACAAATTCCAGTTGTGCAGTTTCTCCTCCCAAACGTATACAACCAGGTGTATCCACTAACTGGCCTTTCTCAGCTAGAGGAATTTCTTCAAGAATCATCATCTTACTAACACCTTCATCTAATGCACTCCTGTAGGTATTRCCTTGATCTTCAGCTGAAACCTCAACAATCAAAGACTCCTGCACAGCCTTTACAACATCTTATTCACCTATCTCCCTTGCAGTAGACAACAAAATTATGTTTTTGACCAAGGGAAATAAAAAAACAAGTAGTCTCTCTCAGATGTCCATTTAATCATGGAGTACCTAACAGCATGTGGACTAGTCACTCACAGCATGGCAGGACACTCTCTGTACACCTACAGAAACAGCAGTCACCCTGTTTTACAATTAYATTTGTTGAGAGCTGGCTACTTTTCCTATGTCATCATGATTAACATATTCCCCAGTACTGTACGTCACTAGCTCTTCCTTCTGCTGGGTACCWTGCTGCAGCAGGGGACTCACTGCAACACCCATCAGATTTACAGTGTGGAGCTAAGGTTCCTCTGCCTTGGCTCTTAATCCCTCCTTCAATTATTGACCTTTGGCCATTTAGAGCTTGTTCATGAGGAAATATTGGAAGGACTACAGGAGCCTAAGACACATAGGCCACAAGAAACCACACAGATTGAGAAGTCTTGCTTGATCAGTACCCTTGGTGCAGTCATCCTAAAGGAAAACAGCCAGTTTGGCAATCTATAGTACAKATGGTTATTAAGTTTCACAACTTTACACTGAACTTAGGGGGAAATAACTTCTGGTACGACCCCAAATTTCAGTGATCATATTACTTCAGGTTGAACATTTGTCCAGCAATTTGTTCCTCTGACAGGATGTTGGAACTACTTTTACAGATATGCCCGTGACCTGTCACAAAAGCTCTCCAGACCCTCTTAAAAGCCTGACTGCTGCTTTGCAGACAACCTTATGCATCCCAAAGCACAGCAGACTATTTCTGAACCCTAGACAAATAACTCTCTGTTAGGGGTGTACTTTTGCTACTTCTGGTATCAAATCCATCYCTTTTGGTACAAGGGCAAAAGTCTCTGAACTCCTTTTCATTGCATAAGCAAGCCCTGAAGGGATTTGTCCTCAGGACTTTTTCCCAGTAACAGACAGTATTTTAATGACAAAGCCTGAATGATTTAATGACTATATTTTTATTTAATGCCAATGACAATATTTTAATGACAAAGCCTGGCAAAATGAGGCTGGAAATAGTTATGTGCAAGACATTGAGACCAGTGAAGTATCAGGCTGGTTATAGCCCAGTAACAGAGGCTTCACACTGGCAGTCCAATCACTTGTCCATGTGACAGGAATGAGCTGGCAGTTCCTATGACTGGGCTGCAATAGCATGCTCTGGATCTAGCTGGTTTTGAGTGCAACTTCCAGTGAGAGGGGCAGCAGCACACASATATCTGCATTTCATATGGAAATAACATGGATCAAAAGATCTGCCTGCCCAAAACTCCCTGTGGAGAAAGAGCCTGAGAGCCTCTGTGAAACCTGAAAAGCATCTAAATTTTCCTCAGGAAGAATTTGTATAATTACTTAACTACATCCTTAAGTATGACATCAATGAACATGGAAAAGCCTGATCAGATAATAAGGTATTACTCTAAGACCCATGAGGAGGACAAGGAAAATCTCAAGACACCTTTTTACTGGTTTGCATTAAAAAGGGCCTAGATAATTCTTAGGAGGGGAAAAACCTTTTTCATACCAAGATCTGATAAGCTACATGTGCTATCAGCCCACAGGAGAAGCAAGGTAATACAGCTTAACTGTACCCTCTTCCTTTGCAATTTAGGCAATAGTAAATAACCTCACATTTCCTGGTGGCCACAAGCGCATGTACAGAGTTGCAGTTATAACTCAGGCTGTATACACCAAGTGTTTAGTTAGAGCCTAGATGTCATCTGGCATCTTAAGGTGTTATGGACAGTGTGATGTGCCCAAGAGCATTGAAAGTCTCTAGTCATAAAAGATGGCTCCTTWCCTTAGAACTCACCCCATCTCCAGGCAGGCAAATTTAAATCTCCCCCCTCCCTGAAAAAAAAAACAATACAAGAAACCCAAAAACACACACACACACGCACACAAAATCCAACCCAAAACCAAACAAAAACAAAATTAAACCAAAAAACCTGAAACTTTCTGTCTTCAAGAATAGATTTGGTAGTTTGCTCAGCATTATAAGCCTTACCTAAATCCTTTGCAAGCAGAAAATTTAATTCTCAAGCTAGTTATGCTGAAGCCATCAGTAATATTGGCCAGTGTGTGCATCATCACAAGCTAGCTTAAACTATAACTGTGACGCTTGGAAAGATAAGCAGGTTTGCACAAAGGAATGCAAATATATTTCTAAACCTGTGAGGAAAAAAAAGGAAACAGAGTATCATCATTTTTCAGTGGTTTTAAGAAAAAAAAAAAAAAGGGAGCCTTTCAATRTTTTTCCTTACTTTGTGTTCTATAAGATTTCTTTATTTTTCCAGGCATGAGATTTAACTCTAAACTACCTCTAATTTTCTTTATGTAAGTGTGAAATAAGTGTTTCCATCTTATGAACACTCAAGATGAACATATTATAACAATTCAGCATACTGTAATGCATGTTCCATAAATTCCAGGAAACACCATCATCTTAAATGCATGTTTCATTCAAGATCCCAGCTCAGTCCCAACATAGGGAAAAAAAAAAAAGATGAAATCATAAGAACTAATAATCAAAGACACTTTTATGAGTCTCAGAGCTCCTGACTCTTCAAGTTCTGTAACAACAATAGAAACTCACTTAGAGAATAATGATGTTCTCAATAATTTTTTCCTGTGGCTGCCATTTATACAGTCCTAAGGGTGCTGTCTGAGAAAATAACAAGAGCTGCTAGAGAACAGCTTGTTGTCAGCATTGAACATCAGCCTAAGTGAAATAGAGATCAACATGAAGTGCACTTTAAAAAGTTTATCTTCAGACCTCAGGTATATGCCTAATGGCAGAAATTCTTCAAACAGCTGGAGACATCCCATCCTTCCTGCTCCCACACCACCCCCTGCTTTCTGCAAACTGAATTGAGGCAGCAACATTTTAAGCAGGTGCTGCATCTGAACCATTAACACTTTCTTTAGTATTTTCTTTCTGACATATGGAAGGCGCAGAATTATTCTTAGAGATACCACAGCTAGAAGAGTAAGTGGGTAGTGGATATCTCTACCAAGAGACACCCTAGGTGAATGGGGAGATGATTTTTTTTTCTCGTGTCAGATAAGTCAGACAACTTCACATTATGTCCTCTGTGTAGGAAGTTTTGTTGAGCATGTCAAGAWATAAATATCCTGTCACTTCTTTTATTCAGATAAAACAGTTAAGTTTAGGGATATAGTAAAATTGCAGCACTGTACAACTGATACAATGGGAGGAAAAACACCCATTGTATGCTTCYATTGACCTGTTAACCACATGTAGTTAACAGCTATTACCACTATTATTTTGGGACGACCTAATTTCCAAAATCCTGAAGTGAGCCTACAAGAAAGGGAGAGAGAGACTTCTCTGTCCTGGCATGCAGTGCCAGGACAAGCAGGAATGGGTTCAGACTGATAGTAGGATTAGGTTAGWTATTAGGAAGAAATTCTTTACTGTAAGAGTGGTGAGGCACTGGAACAGAATTGTGGACGCCTCATCCCTGGAAATGTTCAAGGCCAGGCTGGAGGAGGCTTTGAGCAAACTGGTCTGCTGGAAGGTATCCCTACTTATGGCAGGGGCATTGGAACTAGATTATCCTTTAAGTCCCTTCCAAYCCAAACCATTCCATGATTCCATTATTATTTTACGTGTGGTGTGKTTTTTTTCTTCCACAGTCAACAAATGATGCATTTCCCTGCATCATTATAACTTACCTGGTTTCAGACCTACAGCTTTTTGGACAGTACATGGGAGAAGCTGCTTACTACCACCAGGGGTATATTTTGGAGAACAAGCTGTTCTGCTATTCAGGAAGTGAGGTAAAAACAAAGAAGTCATTCCACTGAATCCCACCCCACAGCCCTCTCTACACAGAGGCAATAAATTGTTGCACATGCCATAGTCATTCTGATACTGCTCTGGCTTAATCACTTGGGCACTTTCTGAAACTTTACATTAACCTTCAGGGGTCAGTTCAGTTAATGAGTTGGATAAACTGTTTCATCAATTTGCTTTCAATGGATGAAAATAGAAAAATAATCCTTTTGAATTCATGAGTCCTTCTGTGTTCCTCTTTATAAGCTGTAAAATAGATAATTTATGATGCACTTGATATGATAAGTTACAGAATTGTTTAGGTACTGGATTGCTAAAGCACTAAGGGAGGTGGATAAGCATGGAGGAGTGGAGGTGAGTTTATGGACATGAACGATGTAGCATTTTCCAGGTTGCCTTTTACTGTCTGTTAAAACACTTCAATAAGTCAGGCACTCACATTTTTTTTTGCACTTGTAGGTCCACATGAAACAGCAATAAATCCAAGCAAAGTCATACACAACAACAGTTGGATACTGGATTCAATCCCCTCCAAACTGAAGACAACACCATTCCTAGTCAGTGTGAACTTTCAGGCTTCTCCATGCACCCCATCCCTCATCAACACACATCTTGCAGCCAGCTGCTCTGCCCTCTCTGTCTCTCTGCTCCCGGAGACGGGCTCCTTCCCTGCATCATTCTGCATCCAACTCCAATGCAGCCATCTTGTACACAGAGCATTTACAGAGTTACTATGAGCATGAGACACAAATGGCTCAGTCAGGGTTTAGAGAGCATCCAATTTCTGGCAATTAGTCATGTTAAAAGGGTCACAGCTGCACAGMATTTTCAGGCTGTGCATTTTCCTCACAAAGAAAAAAAAAAGAATAAAAAGACATCATGTCTGAAGAGCAATACAGGTAACTCCTATTGGCTTGTCTCCAGGGGAAATAATACCTCTCTTGACTGCAGTATTTACTCCTATAATTTGTGATTTGAGTTTTCATCATCCAAGTGCTAGATGGTTTTTGAGTTGTAAAMAATTTTGCTTGTATCTCATCTCTTCAATTCTGTCTTAAACTGTAATTCTTTCCAGTTAAATAGGACATCACTTTAAAGTGTACTATTTGTGTTCCAAAGGTAATCACAGGCATTAAATCAACTAAAACCTAAAGATGCATGTATATATATATATATAAACTTTTCTGCCATTTCCACTTAACCAAAGCTCATCCACATAGCCTTTTCTCTAGTACTCAATTATGAGGAAATTGAGAAGTTTCCAGACAATTATCCTCTTTCATCATTAGCAGTACAGTAAATTAAGATAAAACTCCCACAGAATCACAGAAAATGCTGAGCTGGAAAAGACCCACAAGGATCAGCCAAGTCCAATCCCTCACCCTGCACAGGACAGCCCCAAGAGTCACACCACGCACCTGAGAGCATTGTCCAAACACTTCTTGAACTTATCAGGCTTAGAGCTGTGACCACATCCCTGGGGAGCCTGTTCCAGTGCCTGACCAACCTCTGGGTGAATAAACTTTTAAAAATATGCAACCTAAATGTCTCCTGACACAATTTTAGGCCATTTCCTCAGGTCTGTCTTTCCTCCAGGTTTACTGTTCTTGACTGTCTCAAGAAGACYGAATAAATTTCAGTTGAGTATTTCCAGTTCATGCATTGCATGCTTGTCTCAAAAAATTGGAATGAAAAATTCATGTAAAACAATGGAACCCTGGAGCTCACTTGAAGTATAGCCTGAATATGACCTAAGATACCYCTAAAGAATTTTCCCATGCAGAATTTGTCACCTTAAACCTGTGGGCTACTATGGTATCCCATCTTAAGATAGGAACATGGAGCATGCACTGGCCTCATTTATTTGTCTGTGTAAAACAGTGTTTACTGCCAAGCTACTGCCTAGACAGYCATTGGGCTGCATCAACACTCAGTAAAGCATTTTATTTATTGCCTGACCAGAAGATGGCCCTATGCAGCCATATCTGGAGGACAACAGCACTTTTTTCTTCATTCAAAATTAAGCAGGGACAAGAAGTACACCTAGGGACAAAAAAGTGCAAGAGGCAAGAAGTTTCCTCACTTCCCTCCTCCTGATGCCTTAATTAAATATTGCTTTCRTGAATTACAAACTCTGAAAGCTGAAGGCCTCTCCAAGGAGAAAACAGCATAGGCTTCTCCCAAAACATGGTCATGGAAAACATTATCTAAAACAATATCTGAAGTTTTTCAAGTAACATGGATCCTAACTAGAGAGATGGTAAAACTAAAGATAACTTAGAGAACCATTTTGCTATCAAACCTGCCTTTTTCTCACTGGTCTCTGCGTGCAGACCTAAGTTTTGCCAATTTTGCCTAGCAGCAAATTAAATTTGTTCTTCTCTAGAACTAAGATGTTGATCCATTAATATGTTGTTACAAAAGAGCTGGCACCAACCACAGGACCTGAGGGAGGTCCCTGCTCCCAGAAAGGGCAATCCATACAGAGGCTGGAGTCCCCAGTCACACATTTCATAAACATCAAGAGCGGGCCATGGCTCTTTCACTGAGCAGTTGCCAGCCATTTTGCGCACTGAGATGTCTGAAAACTGTATGGGCCAATGTTATTAGGCAGGCCATTATTGATAGCAGCAGGTTATCATCAGAGTCCTTTAAGGAATTCCTTTGAATTGAGGACCCTTTGCAAATCCTGGCTTCAGAAGCTGACTTGGCAAAGACAGGGAGCTTTAAGAGAAGCATATCTGCATTAACATCTGGTTAGATATTTTTTTTTTCCTCAAAGCATGTCAATTACCACTACACACATGCAAAGTATTTGGGTGGAGTAAAGCTCTAAGCTGGGGCACAGGTGCTACACAGCCCCTAGATGGACTGATTCCCTAATTCAGTGCGACCTTGGGACAGCTTCTTACTTTTGGCTTTTTTATACAGCCATGACTCCAAACAAAAACTTTCTTCTCCACACCACATTTCCATTTCAGATTAATGCTTTAAATTTATGGYTTTATGTCTTACTCGCTTCCTGGAAGAAGAGAACAGTAAGAAGCATTGTACTCTCATGGGTCTCAACACRAAGGACAAGCCATACACACACACCCACCATGTTCCACACAGGTTGAAGCAAGCCATAATCAACAGGTCTTATGTGCTTTTCCAAAGCGTGGACATCATTAAGGTATTCACTAGCAGTTTGTTGGGATGGGGCAGAAGTGCTTATATTGTGGAAACATTGATGCCTGCATTTTTTTATTAACACAATAACAGCAATGAAACTAGAGTCATCAATGGGTTTCTAAACTTTACATTTGCTAGTCCACATGAATGCATCAAAGGACAATCTGACTTCTACTTCCATCATTTTCCCATTCTTTATAGAGTATTCTTTAAGCTTCTACAAAGGGTACTTTTCACACTTAAAGGCAATATTGCTTACAACAGTCAGGAGAGGAGGCAGGAGAGCTCAYATATTTCTTCAAAGATCATAACAAGAGGGAATAAAAAAATCCTTCAGCTCCATTAAATACATTGCGTATTAAAAAGCTAGCTAAGTTGGAMATGTCTGCCAATTACATGGCCAAATTAAATACATAGATAATTGGTACAAGATAATTGGTACTAAGTTAAACTCACATCTGAAGGATTGTGAAATCGCAGATGGGAGCAGTGAAATGAGGAGGTGCTGTAAAGTTAGCCCTGATCACACCTTGTTTGACTYGACCATTTGCACAGCTAATCCTTTGCTAACATATCTGTTCTCAGAGATATGAACTCATTTTTATAAGGCTGAATCAGGTTTTGTCTAATGTCATATGCAGGATGGTTTTGATTTGATCTCAAGTTTGGGAGGTGGTGGCGGGTTGTTTTACTGTGCTTCAGAATAATGAATCTTTAATCACATTGAGGGAAGAAGTTAATAGAAAAATTAATGAAAACACAACATCAGTGTCTGTGATGTGTAATGAATAATAATAAAGAGCACAACAGATGCAGTCTKGTTGATGGCCCAATTTAAAATACTTCATGCCCAATTACAGACACACTCATTTTCTATAAGGCAGACAGTTAGATAAGAAATAGACTATAATTTTCTGCTTTATGACTGCTGTATAGAATACCTAAGGTCATAACATGGATGAGTCACAGAATATTACACTTCTTATAGGTCAGATGTGTGACAGGGAGCTCCAGTTCTCACCAGACCTGCAAAGGTACAATCAGGAGGACACTGGGGTAGGCTTGTGAAAGGAAAACTGCAAAACTGAATCTACTTTTCTAAAAATCATCAGAACCAGAAGAGTTTGTCCTTGAATGCATCACCCAGATACAGATTTCCTGGCTAAGAAAGTTGGGATGCAATCATGTCCTGCTCAACTTCAAACTCCACATTTTTCACTCTTTCTTCTCACCCATGTCAACTATATCTGTCCCTGCTTCACTTTCACTGCTTTGCTTGCACAAGAGAAACTTATTGCCCTAGAAGAGCCAGAAGAATGCCCTTCATTTTGGTGACATCCTCTCTTTGATGTCCTTGATAGCTATTCCTCTCACCCAGGCAGAAATACAGGTGTCCTTTACCCAAAGGACTCCAAAATCTACATTTTGTCTCTCCTTCACAAACCTCCTCTGATTTAAATATGAAAAAATCCACCCCAAAAGAGGTCTACACCAGTAGGAAAATCAAAAAAGTAATAAAATTAGTAACGACCAAAAAACCCCAACCACCTCATCATAAAAGGTCCAGACCAAACTGTTCAGTTCAAAATAGCTAAGTACAATATTGTGATTTCAACTTCCTCAATCATAAACCACACTTTGAAGGCCACATGTATCTGAAGACAAAATCCTGTGTGTTCCTTACTCCMATTTTCACAGGGCTCTGTTGAGGCTTCTGAAGGATGGTTGTGGTGTTTGTTTTGGGGGTTTTATTGATCCTACTCAAACTCGGGCTTAGTTCAACCTCTGATTAATTGGTATTTTTGAATGAGAGAACAGTCTGTTAGGAAATTTTTGGCTGGATATACTTCATAAAATTGTTTCAGTTAGAAAAGGCCTTTAAAGGCCACCAGGTTCAAAAACTAACATAACACTGCCAAGTCCACCACCAAACCACATCCCTAAGTGCCACATCYACACACCTTTTGCTTGAGGCCTTTGCAAAGCTGAAGCTCAATATTACTTTAGGAAGTGATTTATGACAGGTTGAATGCTTTAAAACAAGTCCAAAAAATGGCAAAGGTCCTACATATTAGTTTTATCCAGGACAAACTTGTATAAAGATGACTTCAGATTGCTCCTAGTATGTACTCCTTCTGCCTGTTGTGATCACAGGTTCAAAACACCTCAGAGAAACAATTGCTTGACTTATTAAACCCATCTGGATAGCACTGAAGCGCAAGGTCACTGTTTTAACAGGATCTTGTTTAGTGATTCTCTCTCTTATTGATTTGAGTAGAATGTAAGGGCTAGGAGTGAAGTATAAAAAAAAGCAATATGAAGTTAAACTAAATTACTTTTGTTTTCTGCCCAGGGCAAAGATACAGTGAGGTCTGAAATAAGTCCTGTTTTATCAGTGGCTGCCTTAATTGGTCTGGATGGATAAAGATAACCATCCCTATRGCTATTTCATCTTAACTAAATATTCTGTATTATTGGGAAGATTATTTACAAGTTCATGAACCTGAAAATTAACACTTTTGAAAGGACCTAGTTAGAAATGGGGTTTCATATCTTTTTACTAGGTGCCCTACAGACACAGAAAATAAAAATAATAAAGTCTCAAAATTATACMTTATCAAAAATAGGAGCATATTAAGAATCCTATCATATTATCACACCTAGAACAAAGATCATACTGAGTTAAACAATAATCTGCAGAGACTAAAGGAGAAAATAGGCTGTAGTGAATCAGAGCAAACTCAGTCCAGCACTTAGCTCTCTCTGAGCCCAAAAAGAAACATTTTAGGAAGAGTCTAAGATAGGGAAAACATATTCTGTTCCTTTCCCATGATACTCTTCGTGTCCCTTAGGATCTAAGGCTCAGAGGACTTTTCAAGCCAGAGACAATGCCTTTGGCTAAATATTGTCAAWTTTTTCTTCCAGCATTTTGCCTCTAAATTGGGGCAATCAAGGGGAGCATATGGCAAAGAATGCCAGAGTTTCAATTAACATGATCTTAAAAAAAATTAAAGAAAAAAATATTTCTGGACCAAACCAGAAATAAACTAAGCAAGTAACTCCCAAAAATTATTCTTAGAAAGGAAGCTGTTTCCCATCAATGTCCCACTACATCATAGAGATATAGAATTTTCTGCTGTGTAAAGAAATTACTAATTGCAAAGAGAYGACAATATTAACAAAAACATTGCCAAAATATCTCCTATTTGTGGGCACTTGATACCTTTTACTGGTACCTGTAAGACACTGAAACATGCAGGACTTGCATAATCATACATGGTAGCAGACCATGCCCTCCCATGCCACAGCCACACATGCACAAGAAATAAGTGAATATAGATTTGCAGTCTCAATCCTGTAACACTTCATGAACTGTAATGCATACAGGAAGCAGCCAGCTGTCTTAAGCAATATTATTTCTGCTGCTCCTGTGTGAGATGCCATCTCTGACATTAGCTTTGCACTGCTTCACTACAGAAGCTTCTGCCCATCAGAAAAAGCTGAGATTCTCCAACAGCAAAGGCATGAGCTAGCAGGGCATAGGTGACAGGATGGCACTTGGTATGCCAAAGACTAGCACAATTGTGGGGCAGTAGTTGATGAAAAACTCCCTACTTTCAGATGGAAGTGAACTCTTACGTCATGGAAAACACATGAAATAGAAATGACAAAAACACAGCACAGAAAACAAACTGACACGGTTTATTTGATCCAGATAATCTTTCCAACATTCTATCAGACAGGACAGGTTGTACAACTGGCATAYAGCCACTGCAGCACTCACTAAGCCATCTCGAGCAATAGGGTGAAACTACAACAARCAGAACCTTCCTACACTTAAATGAAGGTATTTCTGCTTTCCCATGATGCTCTTAAGGGAAGCAATACTTCCCKAAGCTAACATTATGTTTAAGTGATCTTGTTGAAGAAACAATGTGAAAGAAGTACTAATAATTTTTGTGTTGCYAAGTCCCTCAAAGCTGCAGCATATTTACCCTCTGTGCAGATTTCATCAACCTTCTGCAGTGGGCTCTTCTGCCAAGCAGCTGGACTGAGGCAATACAAACAAGAGCAAGCACTTAGGGTGTGTATGAGGCAAGGACTTCAATTTGTCACAGCTCAAGGCTTCAGGAAAGGAACTGATCTGAGATTCAGGCTACACAGAAGTAGGGTTAGAACCTCTGTATTGAGGTGCCATTAAAGTGTAATAGGAGAAAAAGGCAGGGGCACAACTTTGGGGAGATGCATAGAGCAGCTCTGCGATATGCAGGAACTTTGTACCACTACTGATCACACTTTGGTCTCCCCAGCACACAGGTTATGCCCTTCAAAGAATTTCACAACATTTATGAATTGATTTATGCATTTCCCCTGTTCATTACAATAGGAAATACATACCTCTGTTCACCAACCTGGAAACCAATCCAAAAAATTCACCACTTCTCAGATACCAGAACTACATAATGCAGTAACAACTAGAATTGGTACTCACCAGTATTGACTCCCAGCAGTCTTTGCCCACCATTTTTTCCTTCCCAAGGAAGAAATTCAAGCCATCAGGAACATCAATTATACTCAGCTGACCCAGCGCTACCACCAATGACTGTAAGTAATTCACAGCTAGCTTTTAACAAAGCCAAGACTTAGTCAGAGAGTATCATACCCCAGCCCCACTGAATTAATAGACAAACCCTTATGGATGTTTGTGGAACACAGGCTTTTTCTTTGTTTATTAGGGTTTATCTGTGAGGTACATCTGATCAAAGTTCTAGTTAATGACCAAAAGCATGACAATAGAATGTTTGCCCATCTCTTTCTATTTTGGAGCATTCCTGTAAGTCTGGACTGACAGTGACAGGCACACTGACACATTTTCTGCCAGCTAAATCTTTGCTCCCTTCCTTAGAACCCTGTAGAAGTGTTTGTGGAGCAGAAACCATTCAGAAAGCAACAGAGTGCTGCATAGAGGTCAGCTTTCAGCTTGGGAAAGGGGTTGTGACTTCTGGAAAGATCGAAAAAGTGGATTTGGACAAACAAAACCACATGAAATAGCTACAGGGTCCTGACCCTTTTTCAAGTCTCAAACATCAAATTTGACAGCTCAAGTTACAAAAAATGGTCTCCTCTAAGTAACTAAAATGCCACCCATGAATCAGAAAAACAAATCTGGATCAATCCSTGTTGCTACAGGGACCCCACCATGGATATATGATATCAGCCCAAATCTCTCCATGCTACAGTCACCTCAGAAAAWCTTGCCAGGGGGTCTCAAGGGCCTTGATGGGCATAGCTCCAAAACATGCGCACAGGGACGAGGGGACAGTATTTCTATATAGTTTTACAGTCATCCATGAATGAAAGCAACAGGCTTACACAGTTCTTTGGACACAGTTCCTTGACATGGAAGGCCCCATTTGGGCTGTATTTCCTCTGTTTTCATGCTTAGATTGGTTTTCACTCAAGAAAACACTGATGCATCATGATGCTTAGCTATTCCACCTGCTTAAAATGTCCCACGAGGACATTGACTTTGGTCATAGGCCCCACAGAGACACTGAATGTGTGTGTCCAGGTGGGAGCACCATGGAAAGGTAAGATGAATGAGCTATCAAAGACTGGCTTTAGCATCGAGGAAATCCCAATGAGCCCACTCTCATGCTGTTAAACTACAGCAAACTGAGAACAGGATTCTCAAATACAGCCTCCCCAGGAGACTTCATGTGCTTTATGTTCTTCAAATCTTGCCTTGTTGAGGAAATTTAATTTCACGGTAGGTCTGATGCCARCAGGGTTGGGGAGGGAACCTGAGATTTTTTATCCCTTCCTCAGGAGTCTACATTCATGTAACATCCTTATAGGTCCTTTCTTTCCAGAATGGAGTGCACTACATCTGGGCTCACAAAACACAGAGTTATTTTGCTATGTCTTGCAAGAACCTGGGCAAAAATTGCCCCATTTATGGTATGTCTATGAAAATTTCCACACATGGTACAGGTAAAGCAAGAAGCCATGTTTCATATTCAATCCTGTTAAGTGACTATCTGCTTTTTCTACACTGCAAAACYAGGAACCCAGACAGTGGCTGCTGCTGAGATGAACCTTGGGCCATACAGAGAAAAAGTTATTGAGTCATGGACTTGGATCCACCAGCTCTTCTCTCATTCCCCAGCAGCCATATAAGGGGCAGCAAGTCCTGCTTTGGAAATATGTCTTAGCACTATACTGACTCTTGCCCACACTCAWCCTTTTCCTTTAGCAAGCAAACTCTGGATCTGACCTCACTTCCATCACGCATCCTGCTTTACTCTGCAAGTGAACTTGCTGCAGAGCCTGAGCAATGTTTAAAGTTTGTGTAGATGGAGCACCTACACTGGCTTTAAATGGAGCCACATGTTCAYCTAGGCTGGATTAGTTCCTCTGCTAGCATTAGTACCTCTTTCCCCACTGCCCAGCATGTGCTCCTGTGCTCCAGCCATACCTGTCCAAAATACCAGTCCTGCCGCTCTAAAAATTATCACCAGCTGACACACAATATAGTTACACTCCCCTACAGGGACATCTCTTTCTCTCTTTTGTCTTATGTGAAGGGAAAGGAAGGCAAAAGAGCCTGCAACATGTGCCATAGTGCATTTAAGCAGAAACATAAGCACAAACTCACTGGAGGAGAGTCCCTTTCCAATGAAAGACATTTCCATTCTGCTTTCTGCATGTCATGTCTCAATTTACCGTGTATTTCAGAACTTCATAAATTCAGAATTCCTGTGATTTCCTGGGAGTCAGGAGACCTGAAATCTGCTCCTATCCCTGCCACTGAACCAAGGCCTTAGGTGGTTCATTTCTTTTCACTTTCTTCTCCTCTTTCCACTTCTTTCTACTATTAAAATCCTTTTGAGGAGTAATTTCACAAACCAGCTCTGCTGCTGATTGGAACCATCATTCTACCTTGCCTTACCCAAAAAAGTTGCAAAGCTGTGAGCAAACTATGGCCTTGATCAGGTTCAAAAGAATGAACCTGATTTTCTTTTCTGGTTTTGGGACTACTAAGGGATAGTTCTGGGAGCAAGAGGGAGTGCTGGGAGAGGGCAATAACAAGAGCAGAGGGTAAAAGACAGAAAGCTTGTCCTGCCCCTTGAAATGTGTGAAAGGACAGCTCATATATGGCCTGTAGAAAGAAGCAGCCTCCTAACCTGCCTGTTCTGAGCTGCTCTCAAACTGGCAACAGCCCTGCACTCACTGATTTATAYGTGATGCACTCTCAGAAAAATTAGGGAGCCACATCTGTGTTCAGAATCCACCCTGAAAACATACCCTTACCCCATAATTTCTCGTGCCTTACTAAATCCAGTCAGCAGCTGGAGAAAGCTGGCAGGCTGTTGAGGTACATAATGCCCTCCCATCCTCCCCATTGACTGAAGCACTGTTGAAGAGGAGGATTCTGAACAAGCATAGGGCAAACATGCTAAAATTGGACAAACCCAAGATGTCCTTCAAAGTCTTCACAATGCCAGACAGAAGCAGTACAATTCAGATGTATTTAACATCATGTTTCTACTCAGCCTTATACTCTAATGAGATGCAGTGTGACATTATTTATTCATTCTAAAATGATTTATTTCTGTGATGGTGAGACTGAACTATGGCTTCAGCAGAATATTAGTTTTCTTACCAGCTGTAATGAAGTTGGTTTCATAGGAGCACTCTCCCTGTTGTAATGAGCTGCCTGTCTCCTGCCACTACAATCCAGTGAGAGAAATAAGACCAGCTGAAAAATACTTTATACTTTGATCTGTCTCAACAAATCAGTTCAAGAGCTCTAAAACAGAAACCCCAGGGAGAGGGAAGGGGAAGAGGAAAAGTTCAAGCAGGGAAGTTTTAAAGCTGTATTTGATTTGTTTCACTAGAGCTGTGGTAGTTAAAAAAAAATCAAATCTCTCCATTTCTTCTTTGAGATTTGCCAGCTCTCTCAGGCCCTCTACACTACCAACTTTGGACAACTTTATTTCAGTGATAACCAAAAGAATATATATATATAAGCCTCTGACACCTTGAAAAGTCAGATTCTATAATTCTATAATCTGCCCACATTGGATTTCTCCTGTTGCCAATATATCAACCACTTGTTATCCACCTCTTATGAGAAAAAATGAATTGAGGGAGAAAGAACAGTTCAAGGAGGCAGGAGTGGAACCACAGAGGTTTTACTCCTTGCCTTTGAAGTTAAGCTGCTCTGAATGAGCAAGGCATGAATCCTACCTCTGGGACTCATCCTGAGCCTTCCTTTGCAACACTGGGGATAAGGAATTCATGACAGCCTTGAGTATTCCCGTGCTGACRTCTCCTAGTTTTAACGTCAGCTGCACGGAGGAACTTTGTGTTTCTCTTGAACTCTTGCACTCTTTTTGTCTTCTGGTTGTTTCTTCTTTTGCTGTCTGCTAGCTTCCTGCATGATCTTGGTCAAACCCCTTCACCCAAGTGGCTCCATCTGCTAAGAAATGATGAGGCTAATCTCCTCACACAGGGAGTATACAATGAAACATCTGGGGAAAATTATTATCAAGAGTTTGGTRCTACTGGAGAGGCTTTCCTAAAGGATCAGCACTTCCCTTGAAAGAGGGTGGAAATGTTAAGACTTTTAATGCATGGGAACAGGAAAAAGCATATTACAATCAAGAAGTTCCACATTATCAACATCTGAAACTATCCTCATTTTCCTGTACATCATTGCCACTACTGCTATTTCTAGATATCAGCCGGCACTAGAGGTTGAATCTGCACATATGGATGGTGACAGAAGTGCAAACTGGTGACACCTTAGTGCAAGTTCACTAGTGCTACCTTGGGTAAAGGAAGGGGTTTAGGTGCTAGTGTTTTACCTTGGGTAAAACAGGCAATTGTAAGGACTTTGCAAATCTAGTCACTGAGATGGCGGTTTTCCTGCCCATGGCTTTCATCATGTATTGGTTTCTCTGGGTCTGGATTGAAGGCACTTGAGATGGTATTTCATGTTCAGACTCAGATGTTTATTATTTGTTATTAGTAAAACAGTCTCACTACTGTGAGTTCAGAAGCTTTTCCTTAGAAGGCACAAAATGGCTAACGATCTCTTGTTACAAGCTCGTTTAAGACTAAGCTATCCAATTAAGARCTGACACCTAGATTATTTTCCCTTTTAACCCAATAACTGATCCCAAAGAGCCCGCAATGAGACTTTTCTGCCCAATTGCAAAATGCCACCCAAACCCATGAAGAAGGAAGAAGAAGGAAGAAGAAGGAAGAAGAAGCATGAAGAAGAAACCCAGGACAACATCCTGTGCCCTCCACCTTGCTTCCATCCACAACATTCTAAAAATCCCAAAACCTAAATTTCTCACCAAGTGATACACCTACACTACTCTCTATAATCAATTTCACACTTTTGTGGATTCTAGTCTATCTTGAAGTCTAGAAAACTTTATCCATGAATGAGGGTCAAAGTCAGTGCTCCCCTGGGGGTCAGGGCTCCCTAGAGCASACAGAGAAATATTCCCAGTGCCCTGGGTTTCCACAGTCATGGGCAGGTCCACTGCACATATTCCACCAGAATGTTCTCTCAAAGAGTTGCGCCAGTTAAAGTCACATTTGATATCTTGTGTATTTTAGCCAAAAACTAGCCAGAGTGCTAACAGCAGGTAAGATAATCTATTTTATGGAAAAATATATTTTTCAGTGTATTGGCTGTTTCTATACACTTAACACCACATTCTGTTTCCAAGAGCATTTTGTAGCTATGAAGACTGTTTCAAAGAAAAAATAAATAAAATAAGTTTAGGAGATTATAAATCTAAAATATATMAAATTCAAGAATAAGGTCAGAGACAGCGTCAATGCTTAAGAAAATAAATCCTTCCTTCTCTTCTAATCAATGTGCAATGCTGAATGGCATTTTAAGAAAAATACAGAACTGTGAAAACACTAAGAAGGAACAAATAAAAATGAGTGAATAACTAAAAAGCATTCAAGTACACCACTAAATGAGCTAATTACACTTTTTCTGTGTTGCTTTTGGTGTTTGCCACTCTCTTGTGTCATAGCAGAGACAACAAAATCAGAACACAACACAATTTTAATTAGCTATGTTGGTATAAACCAACTTCCATATGTGTCCTACCTCTTTCTATAGAATTCTTATGGAAACAACAAGGATAAAAAATTCTGCTACTCAYAGAGTAGTATCCAGTGCATTAAACTCAAGCGTGTACCAGCACCACTCTTACCAACCTAACTCTCAGTCTAACATTTCTGAGGGGAAATAAAGTTAGTGTTCTCTGAAAGGTGGACTGAGATTATATTTAAGAGAAAAGAGAGGCATGACTGGACTCCAGCAGCGTGCCTGGAGATTTCAGGACACTGCTCCAGTTTCCAGGAGAGCACATATTTTCTGGGGARAATACATCTACCCTGACTGAGATTGGAAAAAACTGCTGTCTCAGTTGGCTGTCCATTCCCTGGAGTGCTCTTCCTCTCCTAAAAGCTGAGYGTGTGCAATATTTATACTGGTCATATCTGCTCATTTCAGCGCTGGGCTTTGCCCAGCAGTTTTGAGTGCTGGCTAGGGAGAGACAGCACTGCTGCCTTCTGG